>DWLO01000360.1:0-21559 GCA_018245335.1 Dalla quadristriga
TACATTTTGTTCGGCTAAACAATACTACCCATCTTGAATGATATTCCATGTTGCAGTGACCACTCAACAAATAGGTCTGCATTCAGCGTCGTTACAGTACTAAGTACTGTAACACTGATTTTCAACGCAGCCTGTATTCAAATACACTCTAGTACCCGCAACTAAGTCTGCGAGGATATTCTTTTACTGTGTCGCTTTTAAATATAGCAGGATTTTCAATAGTTTATTGGGACTAATTTTTAACAACTAGCAATGCACTGCTTTTAAACCAAAAATTGTTCTGAGGCACTGATTGACTGCTCAACTGACAATGTAAATTAGTTCCGACTTTGGCTACCGGGCCGTTTAGACCTGCATATGACATTATTAATGATTGCAACAGAAATGCAACCACTGCACAGAAATGTCCGTTTGTTGTGACAAAGCAATGTGACATTTCACGAGGAAATTAAAAAAAAACAATAAGAAATGTCGATTTGCATGGTGACGTAATAATTATTTTCCTATTATGCAGTGTAAGAGGAGATTCGGAGCTGAAGGACGCTAAGGGGGTACAACAAGGAGCCACAAGAAATTCAGGAGTGACTGTAAGAAAAAAAACGCTGTTTAAGGATTCCGATAAGATTCAAGATCGTAAATAGTAGCACAAATATAATAATTCAACAATAATACCACAGCGTCGACTGGAATAAGGAAATCTTACAGCGTCATGCAGCGACGGAAATCACAAAGGACAATTCTAGTTTAACGTAGCGGGAAATAAAGCCGAGAAATACGAGACGTTACTAAGCGCATTTATCAATCTAAACTCGGCTTTATACCAGGACGCTGAGCGCATTTATCTAACTAAATATGGACTTTATAAGACAAGACAGAGCGCATTTTCTTTTTGTCCGTTTTAATGCATTCGGTAGATGGTATGAAACTGAATACTAACGCCAAGTATACAATCGGTAGGCAGTCAGATGCTACTTTTAAAGCCCGTCTTCTTTATTGTCATAGCAATTCAACTGTAATTGTTATCGTGCCTCCGAACGCAATTTTGTTTCGGATCCACGATACTTACCCATCCACATGCATTGAGATAAGTAGAAAACATGATACAGTTATGTAGAACAGTAGTTCTATTATTCCGAGTAGTATTCACAGTAGGGAATGAGCCGATTTTTTTCCAATTGTAGCATGATTTTAGGTCTTTCAATATTGTGGATCTAGTGGGACAAATATTTCCCACTAGTACCACATGATACAGTTCTATAGAACAACTGGAAATAAACCAATTTTCCGGGTGGAGCCGTCAGCATAGTGCACAAAACAATAACATTGTACCAACGAGCGCGAAACTAAAATATCAGTGACAACATTTTCCAGCACCGAAGTTTCTAGCGCACGAGGTTAAGGTAATAACAGACGGCAGTCGCCACTAATGGCGAGGTGTGGCCGTCACATGTCAGAGAGCTTTGCTCCACATATATCATAATAGCGTGCAATGGACGCTTGTCGATTTAACGAAGGGAACGTGATTTTGCAAACGATTTATTGACATACTCACGCAAGGCTTAAAATCGGCTGCAACTGTAATATTTATCTATACCTCACAATGTCAACCCACTTTACACTAGACACTTGACCACGCCGTTCCAATGCTTTTTGATAAATGTGGGCAACACGATTTCGGGGAGTTTTGAAACCAAGCGATCCACCCAGTCCAATTGTTTTTAAAGACAGCTTTCAGTGATAACCAGGACGTGCTAAAAGTTGCCTTCGGATTACAAACTCTTCATCAGGTGGTAGAATCTGTACAGGGTTTATGTGGTGTGTGTGTACAACCACACCACCGCATACATTTTTGACAAGAAGAAATTTTTTGAGTTGCCGACATAAGTACATGTTTGTATTATGGTATTGTTCAAGGATGATTGATGTCGTTTGGTTGTTTAATGCACTCGAAAGCTCGTGCGACCTGCGTATTTTATCTATCAACCGAGGAGATAATAAACTATAAGAAGTTGTTAAGAACGCGCTACGTGTCGCCTCGGCGCCATTTGCTGTGAGGCTGGCTCGTGACCAACGCCTAACCACACCGTGCACCGTTCCTACCTTGTTAACATAAAATTACATATAGCCAATACCAACCGTTACCTATCGAATAACCAACATACAACAACGTTGGCATACAACGTCGCTCAATATGTATGTAGATCGGAAGTGTGTATAAACTGCATCATATGCAATTACCCAAATATTGAATCAATGCCTCAGAATATCCATATACTGAGGCAGTGTTTCAATATTTGACCATAATACAAAGCTATATCAACGGTCTCCGTCAGCCAACACTAGCTTAGCCTGGTACAAAATGGAATATTAAAACAAATAAATGCCGCATCACAAATCTGCTTACAAAAGGCTTACATTTTAATCCGCAGATGTGTTTGTTGTTTATGCGTTATGAGTACAACAATATGAGAGAAAAGTTATTTAGTACATTGATAAGCGGTATTCGTGTATCTGGAACTCTGTAATTAAACAAACCTACGTAGCTACATGTAATTTTTGAATGCATTGCTTGCGCTCCACATAGAAACGCGCCACATGCAGACAATACAATGTATTCTATTATGTTTTATTCATTTTATTTTCATGTTCATATGCAAAAACTATTCAAATTGAAGCATTTTCAATGGGGACAAAAATGTAAGTAATGTTCATTATTTTTTCACAGTTTGTTTTCCCTTCAGCTCGGTGATCCTCCAATAAATTCATCAGAAGCCTATTACAGTCCACTGCAGGACTAACGGCTTCTCACAAAAATGGGATGATTGGGCCATTATCACCACGCTGGTCAGGTGGGTTAATTGTAGCAGGAGATGGTAGTGGTTTTTTTTTAGCATGGAGTTATTAAGCAAACAAACTGACAGAGGTTGTACTGCACCCCATACACCTGTATCGAATCTCGAATATACCAAATACCGCTTTCTAGTAAGAACAATGTTTTTACGTCTTCACATAGTTCAATTAAGCTTTGTGCCAAAATTTACTTATGGTGGTTTTTATTGTAGCTGTCAATCTAAAATTTACATTTATACTACCATTTTTACCTACCATACCTATATAGGAGTGAATGCTGGCATTTGTGTGGAATGCAATTACATATTACATTTTACATTTACATGTACATTTTATGCAATTTACATTTCATGTAAAAATTGAGAAACTAATAGAACTGTGATCTACAGTTGCGTCAATAATTTGAAGACTGAAATTATTCATCGGGAAACCACAACTCTTCTAACGCAGCACAAATTCTGCGAAATGCATTTAATTATATCATATATTTTAAGAATAGTACGGTATCCTGTAAACTTTATTTTAAAATTGCTTGAACGCCGCAAAACGACAACGGCTACTATTTATTAAAAAAACATCTATAAGAACATGAAAGTCTAAATGGAATAGTGATTTTTTTGCAAACGAAGCCACCGGTAAAGTCTTGTATTGAATATAGCAACAGGTGAGAACATTAAAAGCAAGACCAAACATTTTTGAGTTATAGATTTGTTGAACTGGATCATGATCGATCGCGCTATCAATTACATTACTGATACGATTGACACAAGATGTCGAGCTAAGAGGTTTGAAGGTGCTCTAGAGCTTATTTGCTTTCCAATCTATTATCGACGATAGTATTTGTGAACCATAATGAAATTGCCAATCCATTTGCTGTAGATACAAACAATATGGAATTATAACACATCAGTCAATAACTCAATTACATTTCTCTCCAGACTGGAGCAAAATATAATTGCTTGGAATTTGCTTGGGAACTGCTGGCTGTGTGCAAAGCTCGGTTCGGTCGGTAATTGAGTTCCGTTGAAACGTTTGACTACTCAGTGACAAGCCTGGAATTGTTGATTTAATGCAATGGAACCTCGCAATCAAATTATGGCGCATCTTGGTTATGTACTCGTAATTTATTTTAATTGTAATGCTACGTGTGTGTAAAATAGTGAGAGATAAGTTACTGTTTGCCGGTTGGTCGTTATTTGTACTGTCTTGTGTATGTCCATGCCACCCGCCACACAGAGTCCTAGTGCCTTATTCCCCCGTATGAATGTGTAAGCGTTTATTATAGAAACGGTCACCCACTCAACTTCCGACCACGGCAGAGGATGCTTAACTTTGCTGCGTACAATATATGATTTGCTAATCACGTCGACTTATAACATTGGAAATAAAAATCTTACTAACACGTGGATTCCCGCGGCTCTGTCCGCCTAAAATTCAACTACAGTAAATATTTGGTTACTTAAATATTTAAAAAAAAGTCCTGACTGACTGACTCAACGCTAAGGCCAAACCATTGTGTATAGAAAGCTGATATTTTGGATAGAGGTATGTTTTATATAGACCAGGCCTTATTTTTTGAAATTCCCACGCGACTGGGTATAAAGAGGATTTGTATTTCTTTAATTATAACATTCTTCAAATAAGAATCTTTAATAACTTTCAAGTAACTACTTTCAGGTTTTTTAAAATTCCCCCGCGATAGGATAAAAAGCGTTGCTATAAAGTTAAAAAAACTATAAAGCTTTAATGGAAAAACGCCCTTTACGCGGGCGGCGCTTCGAGAAAACTCTACTAATTATGTTATAAAGAACATTTTTCAAAGAACTGGGGGTAGTTGAACTTTTCTTCGTAAAGAACCGTGTTCTTCGGTGAGATGCAGCAGTGAAATTTTTCACTTGATATTATAATTTTAACCGTTATTTAAAATGGTAAGAGGAAGTTTGGGGAAGCTTTGCTTGTGTGATTTTATTAGGCCAATATATTTTTAGGAAACTTGGTGGTGGTTTTTCTTAATTCGAACTGTTCATTTTAATTTTCTTGTTTCTACCTAGTGTTTGAAAATAAGGGTAAACACTATTAGTAATTCGTAATTTTCCACTGCATTATTCTATATCAAAAGTTAGGTATATGAATATTAAAATATGTCTTTTATGTCCGTAATATTATTGTCCATATATAGTTAATGCATTTTTCAAAATTGTAGTATAAGTATATATTTTGTAAAAGTCTATTTTACAATCGTCGAAAATGTTAGAATGTGCAAGCGAGAGGGAAGCGAAACTGACAAACGCTTACCGCGTATAAGTACAGAATAGTCACATCCCTCCTAATAAAATCAAAGATCTAACGAAGTACCGCCCCGGGCTAACCGTATAAAGGCTCTACCTTCCGAAAACCCATGCATAAATAATGTTCCGCCTTCCTGTTCGGAAAATAAGTTATTAGCGCAAGCTCGCTGCTTTCAAAACTTTGTCGAGTCCACATGTCTTATTTATGGGTTGAGAGTTTCGAAGTTGCAAGTACGAGTAACAACGCAAGGTGCTAACTTTAGCAAGGAGTCTTTGAATAAGTTGATTATTACGTAAAACTCTCTCAGCGAGAATTCTTAAGATTATGCTATAATGTAGTGAAAAAATATTCATATTACGCTAGTAACTTTAAGAAATACACAAACACTGTAGCGTACACGAAATTGCAGCGTCGAACGATCCCTCAGGTAATAAACATTCCTTCCGAGTAGAACTATACAAAATATCCTATCCTATTTTCTGCCTAGATATGACTCGCAAGCTAAACTTAACTTTCCAATTTGTTGTAGAAGAATACAGTTGACCTTCAATGTATGAATGAATATCATTATATTAGGAGGGGTTTTGGGTCCTATATTATTATAGAAGTGCTTGAAGAACTACAAATTTATCAACACCTTGATAACCCACTAACATTCGAACATACATATCTGCAAATTTTTTCTTTTATCGACAAATATAATTCTTGAAAAATAGTCAAACCACTTGTTTTTATGTTATCTTACCAATAAATAAAATTGGAGTGTCTGTCTGTGATGCTAAAATTAAGGACAATAATTAAACGGAATATGCTATATGTATGACACACATAGCACATGATACATGACCTAATCAACTATTTTTAGAATTTTTATCCGTTCGTCTGTCTGTGTTGTTTTTGTAATAGGCTCCAAAACAAAAACGGATTTTGACAAAACGTTTCAGGGATTGTGAAGGGGAACCTAACTTACCGCGTAGGATATTTTATCTCAATATCTTAAACCATTTTTTAGTCACCCTCTTTTCGTTATTTAAAATTTTCTGTATTTAGAGATATCACGCGGGCGAAGTAGCGAGCTAATTTACAAATAAATGAGTTGCCCTCAATGCCAGCCGCGAGCTAGTTATAAAATGAATAAATGCTTTAAGAGCATCATAAATTTCACGCGAAGCATCTAGTAGAAGAAAATGTTACAAACTTTGTAACATTTAAATAGATAGATGTTTCCAGATTTTTTAAGGTTCCGATTTAAAAAGTTTAGGGATACACTTGGTTTTTGGTTCAACAACATTAAGTTTCAGTGACTTTTTGATTTGATAAATGCTAACTATTGCTACATGCTACGTATTGGTATAATCTCTTTATTCCTAGCTTTCTACAAGCTTACCGTGGCGAGTATCAATCGTAACGGATTGACAAGTAAAGCCGCGGCAGTCTCGGTCGCTAGCCAACTGCGGGTTGAGGGACTTCACGGAGAACCATCAGGCATGCAAATTTCCTAACCATGTTTTGTTTCACCGATAAAACAAGTGACATTGATTTGCTTAAAACGCACATAACTCCGAATGGTCTGAGGTGGTTTGAATCCCTTCCTTTTTTATATTTTGTAATTAAGATAGCAAACACATCTTTGAAACACCTCGAATAGGACTGTGCGAGGGTCTGTTAGTATGTTAGTTTATCTTGTAAGTATTAGGTATTAATAAGAATATTAGTTGGTAAGTACTTATTCGTTAGTAATCAGACTGTGAGAGTTAGTTCTGTTTGTAAGTATTAGTAATCGTCCAGATTATAATCGTAATGTTACTTTCCGAGTAGGAGGCCGAAATCTTAACCATTCGGCTATCACCGATCTTTAAATCATGTATTATAATTATAATAAATCACTTTCACTTCAGTAGTTTACGTTTTTAAGTTCATGAAAAAAAGTTATCTTTTTCAATCTATCACGCATAGGTAAAAGAAATTAAATTTTCAAAACAAGTGAGGTAAATTGAAACTGTAAACGACACGCAAACACAACGTTAAAATCTTTAAAATATGTACTTAATTCTTTGTATTCAAAAGTAGGTTAACGTTACTATCCGTAAAATCTTTATAGTAAAGCTTATAAATCATTTTCTTTTAACGACTGCTCCACCTCGGCTTTGGACGGTCGGTAGTATCCAGGGCACTTAGACCAATCAGATGAATTAATATGGCAAGTTGGCGACGAAAAATACGGCGCCAAGCCGTTTACTTTTATTCCACGTGCCATGTCGGTCCACAGTCGTGGACAGTGAACACGTATAGACGTTATTACAATAAAATTACTAGGTATTTTGGCTCGTTCACTGTCCACGAATGTATATGACAAATTGTGAACGAACTAATGTAATGCGAGCTGTAAAGCTGTAGGTATGTATAAAGTTGGAATTACGGAAATGCAATAACTTTACAACCAAATGTCCACCTGTAACAGGTTGTGTGCAATCTGAATCCACCGGATTCTAGCTGTCTGCTTCAGGCCAACTTGCTCCTTTTTCAACTCTTGCTCTCTATTCAAGGCCGGTTCTGGCGAGGCCTGCCCTTTGCAGTGGCACAGTGGCTGAAGTGCAGCTTGCTAATTCTGCGAGCTATGTCGGTAACGTTTGTTCGTCTATGGATTTCATCATTTCGAACTCGGTCGCGTAGAAAAATACCGAGCATTGCTCTCCCCATAACGCGCTGAGTTATACTGAGCTTGCGAATGAGGCTGACGGTGAAAGACTACGACTCGGATTCATGTTATCATTACTGGCAAAACACACTGCTTTAAATACGTAGAATACTTCCGACTCCAGGCCCTGAGGTAATTTAGATGACAAAATAATCGCATCTTTGCAAACGCTGCCCAGGCAAAATGAATTCTAAGTGACCTCGTTTTCGAAGTTGGACATCTGGATTACTTGTCCCAGGTGAATATATATTTTAGTCAACGACCTAGAGATCAGTGTCATCGACACCAACCGGTACAGATGTTCCATGTACATTGAAAATGACTTTTGTCTTGTCCTTGATCATCAAACCAACCTGTAGTGAGACTCTTTTAAGTAGATTTTTCAAGGTTTAATAAAATAAGTGGCACAAAAAGCAATAACACTGAAACAAATAAAAAATTGGTCTACCGTAGCGATCAATCATACGAGCATTTACGAAGTCATAATAATATGTCAAGGGGTGCGCTGGCAGTAATGAGGACACTAAAAGTTCCGAATGAGATTTTAAAATTTAAATAGCAGACATAACTGCCAGGGGCTAGATGGAATATAAGAATGCAATTGTCGTCAGGTTTAAACTGATTTAGGTTTGTGCCTAGTTACACCCCTTACAAACAAAAAGCTATCGGTTACCGTGTACCAGAATAATACCTGAATACCTTTTTTTCTCTTCTCATTTCTGGATACCTAGTGGTAACTCTATCATTATTTTGAGAGATGTATTTGTATATGGTATGAATGAATGGTTTTATTTATGTGAAGAGGCTAGTAAAAGGGCATGCAGCTACCACCATCTACTTCTGCCGATGGACATCTGTGACAAACTTCGAATAGGTCTACACGAGTGACTTTTAAGAACATATTCCTATATATATATATATTATATTAGTTATACTATATACTATATTAGTTAGTACTAATAAGTACTAACTAACTCATAAGTTAGTACCTAAGAAGTTGGTTAGTAACTAACTAACGGTTGTACTAACTAACTTATAAGTTACTAACTAACTAATAAGTTAGTTAGTACTTCTTAGTCATAGGACTGTGCGTGATCGTTGTTTAAGACATGCATTGAAATGTGTATTCAACGTCTTTCCAATGATTTTTTTATATTTTGATGATGCCTTTATGTATATTTATGTTCCTTGTATATGGTACCAGCCTGAACCATACCGGTGGTTCAGTTTAATTGCGTTTGCATATTTGCTTTGCAAAAGTCAGCCGTGCAATTCCCAACGGCAAGAACCTCGAGAAGCGCATGCTTGTTAGAAACTTTTTAAAGTAACACTACCAAAACAATTTCTGTTGGCAAAGTAAATTTGTTATTCAAGTTTTAGTAAAGTTTTCTTAGCAAGGTGTCGAAGTGGCGCCTAGCTATTTCCTAACGTGCAAACACGTCGCTCAGTTATGCAAGTGGCTCCCCTCCCTCAATATTCGCCCCCCCCTCTCCGTCTTAGCTAGACTACCCTTCCCCCATCATTTAGTGCAAGTCGCTGTGTTGGCACAAAGAAGTAGACACTTACTTACACGGTTTGGTTTTCGAAGAATTTCCACACATCATGCACGCTCCCTGTTCATATTAATTTTTACCTTATATCTCTTAAAACAAGGATTTCACATTTTTTTTTGTATAGCTCCAGTATCACCAAGTGTTTATCGAAAAGAATATGGCTTTTGCCTTTTTATGGTTGAGGCTCTTCTTTTGATTAGGTACTTATATTACGGACAACTTGATTAAGAGGCGTATCACATCATCTATGTCGCTCGCATATTCTAACATTTCCAACGATTGCAAAAGTTTAGGTAGACTTTTTAAAAATGTGCTTCGACATAATTGTTGACAATAATGTTATAACAATAAAACATCCAACAAATAAACGACAACTACAAAACAAATATTATGAGTGCTATAAGTTTGTTAGGATTTCAAAAATTCGCAATTATAATATTATAAGGAAGTATATTTTACTTCCTCCTCACATTTCCTATTATTATGTTTATAACTTACCTATTAATATACTTATTGCATTCCATGTTATTTATTTCTTTGAATTTTCTAAAATCTATTTCTATTTCTAAAATCTCAATTCATTTTGTACAACATCAAACTGGCAAGTCAACGAAACAAACAAATGTTGTTGTTGTAAGTGTTACGTAGTTATAACACTTATAAATGTCTACTCAAAATTACAATAATCTCAAATAAGACATAAAAACCGATAATACGCTAAACATATCCTACGTTTTACATAAACGTAACAATAACTTTTGTAAATAAAAATAACAGTTCAATAACCTCAATACTAATGTGGTTTAGATAATAAAATAATAGAAAATGCCAACAACCTCTGAATAGCTGACATTGACACTACTATCAGTTATGTGCGGTCAATGAAATTATATACGTCCCGTAACTACAGAGTAAATTAGTTGGTAGCGAACAGAAATAGCAAGGTGGTCTGCGAAATCGAGAGTCCATTGATGGAAATAGTAGCTTCCCCGCTTCCACTAGTTGTTGTTTTGACGGGATGGGAGAGAGTGATAGTGAAAGGGAAAGGGAAGCCCTTGATATAGCTTTATATTGATGTTACGTCGTCGCTTCAAATGCAATTTCACCGAGCTCTGCGCAGAATTCTCGGAGTTTCAACGTCAGACTTTTACTTTAACAAAATGTCTGGATGCCGTTTAATTGTTTTGTTTATATCACGTTGGTTTGTTTATAGTAAACAAACTAACATTTATGTGTCCTATGTTTATAGTAAACATTATCATTATCTATGTTTATAGTAAACATAGGAAATAATAGCCGCAACCCAGTGGCCCACTGCAGGACATGGTTATCTTATCATAGCTGACGAGACCTGGAGCGTACTCCACCCTATAGAGGTTGTCCGTCTTCTTATTCATAGTAATTATTGGAGTAAGTGTGTTATTGATATTTAAATTAAGGTCAATAATCAAATGAAGTAGGTACTCTTTTTATATGACACCTTATCATCAACCGTTCAGCAACAATCTATTACTAACTGGACTTACATGCCTAGTTTCTTTAACGGTTTTATTCGAGGTGTGTCATGAATGTCATGGGAGGCAATGACTGGATGGAACTGCATGCTCGTTTGCTACATTCACAAAAAAAGATGTTTCGACATCATCAAAGCGACCCGACTTTTAAAACGTTACGCGTAAGCACTTGAAAGTGACAAGTCTCAATAATACCGATTGACCGCGGTTCATTCCTTCACAGCTAGTAGTGATGGGGATGGAAGCCCAGTACTTTTTCATATAAACGTGATCAACAAATTACTAAAATGTGTGTCGTTCTGCGACCAAAACTAAGCGTGTAATCTATTTTGTCTGATCATTATCTAAGTATACTCCTATACAGAACAGAAAAAAATATATTGGTTAGGAAGTTACGACGCTACAAACATCCATTTTTTAACACGAACTTTAATGCAACTTTAGGCGTGAATAAATAATAAAGCAAGTGTAAAAAATCCAATGAAATTAACTTATGTATATATTTAATTTATTCAAAAATTCAAATAACATTATTTAACGAATATACATTAAGTAGTTTTAAAAAAAATAACTTTTTCCCCGAAGGACTATTCAAAATTTTTCGCACGCTTGTTTTAACTAAAATAAATCTTGTATCTACCGTATATTTCCGTACTACGCGGGGAGAGGGGTAGCGGTTCCGCCCTATTTTTTTGAAAACACTCATCACTTCGTTAGGTGAAATAGCAAGTATTTTAGGCCGCGCCCATCAACGAGTTTGGCGGTTGGGAATGCGTACTCTTAAGTGTGGTTTCGCGTGTTTCAACCTCGCGTGCCTTACCCTAGATGTATCGTATGCAAATCCGACCTATGCATGACTGTAACAGACCTTCAACAAAGCAAAAAATACTTGGAATTGGAATGCTTTTTCTATTTGTAAAGCTATTTTAAATTGCACGTGAAGGAAAATAGTTCGCTGATTTATTTCTCCCGATTTTATATACGGCGGCAATAACACGCGATATCCACGTACATGTACTTTTACATGAATTGGAATTTACTTCACGGGCATGTAAAGTAATCCAATACATAGTAATTTTACCGCTGTAACATAAGTAGCTTGGTAAATATCGTGGGTTGGGTATATTATTATATTGAAGGTTATCCTTACTAATATTATTATAAATGTAAAAGTATGTTTGTTGGTTTGTTTATTTGTCCTTCTTTCACGCTGCAACGGAGCGATGGATCGACATGAGATAGTGTATGAGCCGGAAGCTACTTTTTTCCCGGGAAAATGCTCGATTCCTGCCGGATCTATCCCGGATTTATAGAATTAATTTAACTGTGAAGGCGTAAATCAAACAATCGAACTTTTCGCATTTATAATACATTTTAGTAAGATTGTGTTCCTTTCGAAAATGGGGTTGGTTGATGGTAACACTTGCCAAAGGTGACTTCCTCAGTCTTCAGGGGTAGCAACGCATCTGTGACTAGCTTCGAATAGGACAAATACTAACGGTTACTAACAGAACGAATACTGATATTTACTAACAGGACTAACTTACTCTAACAGTCCTAAATCCCACTGTCCTATTAACACCTAATACTAATAGTACTAACGGTACAGACAAGACTAACAAACTAACAATCGCTCGAACAGTTCTATACAAGGTTTGTAACCGATGGGTGGCAGTGGACGGTAGGACTGCATACCCATTTGCTATTCTTATCACATAAAAAAATACTTCAATTTCAATTCGATGTAAGCTTTGATGTACTCTTTATCTACGTACTAAACTTGTAAATTTGCACTTGTAAGTTTTTTTACACGCATAACAAAAATGAAATACCTCTTCTAAAAGTTGCGGCGATTACTACTAGCGTATAGATGGTTATCGTTGTCTACGATTCCAGTCTAGCCATTGCGAATTTATTGTAGAATTTCCAGGTACCTACCTACGCCCATTCATGATCGAATTTTATACAATTACCTAATTAAAATTCTGTGAATACGACAATATAATTGATTCGAACGGTTAATTGCTAGGTAGCAAGTCCAGTAAGTACGAGCCATTGTACGAAGCGCTATGGAATCATAGAGACAAAGGAGCACTTATTCCAGCATTGTTCTTCAAAATGCAATTTCGAAGCATTGAATTATTACATATAGCTACAAAATGCAGTGGGTAGTTAGCGAAGTGGAAAAAAAATTATTAACATGGTCGAACATGCTTTTACAATTCGAGCTGGGTGGCCACAGCTGCAACAGACGGTCGATTACCATTTAACAATGACAAAATGGCTTCGGAGCTTTTTGTAAGTCATAACTAGAATTTCCAACTTACCATGGAGATGAACTGTGGGGTTATAAGACGAATGTAAACGATTTCATAATACCTACAAATAATATTCGTAAACCTTCTTAAGTAATAAACACGATCTTTAGAAGTTATGTTTCCATAAGACGTGTACTGGTTATTACTGTAACTCATATCGAAAAATACATTCACTATTCATATTGTGTCGTGCATTGCATTTGACGTTTCAATATTGATTGCAATCTGTTACTTATGTTACTACTAATAAATGTGAAAGTCGGCATGTTGGTTTATTCTTCTTTCACGAAGCAACGGAGCGACGAATTGACATGATATGCATAGTTAGGCCGGAGGGCCAGTGAGTGGCATTGGCTACTCTTTCTATTAAGGAAAATGCACAGTTCCTGTGAAAGATATGGAGGAATTATATGCAAGCGGAATCGCAGGCAAAGTTTGAGCAATCTTGAATGGCTATGAATACGATTAATAGTGCGTAAACTAGTGTGTAAAAATAATAGTGACCAGATATCGGAAAGCTGTAGCTGAAGCTGAAAGCTGTAGTAAACAGAATTAAATTTAGACGATGTCATCAACTGAAAACTGCTATGTTGCATCATTGGTGATGGAATTGGAAGAGGTTTACTACTAAAATACAAGTAGGCGTTGGAGTTGGCGCCGCTCGGCAACTCCTGAGGATCTCCTACGTATTGGACCGAAACTAGTCGGGCGATCCCGATAAATCAACGCCGTACGCCGTAATCAAGTATAGCCGCGTACCCATTTATAATACCTCCTTGTATATTGACGATCGTAACCTCTCGAGGTTGGTTCTCTCTCTTTCTTTTCACACGACCAAGATGCTACGTTAGGACGCTTAGAAATATCGCAGCGGCATTGGCACCGCGCCCTGCCGCATTACTAATAAAAGTTTACTTTCCATGGTACGTACAGTAAAAACGGCCATAAGGATGAGCATTAAGTAGCAAGCAGAGACAAATCTATAAGCAAATTTATATTTCTTTGTGGTCTTGAAGTGAAAATGTATTTAATTTTCATTTAAATATTGAAATGAACAAATTAAGCTCTCAAAATGTTGCGCTATAAACATTATTCCACTATTACTACACTCTTCCAGCGAATGCGAATAAATATTGCGACTGCTTACGACTTTTTAAACTATACAGGTGCACTCTCAAAATGTACATAATTTGTATCGCCTGAAGTTCAAACTACTGGTATATTAAAGCTTTTAAACTCGGAAGACAGAAACGAAAAACAAGTTAACAGACAAAATACACACAGAGAGAAAGATAATGGTATTTGGAATAATCATTAAGAGGTCAGAACTACACCTTAAAACGACAACATTCGTAAAAGTTCAAGATTTCATCTCGAGAAGTTCAAACGCAAATGGCCAAGTCAGCGCCTGGTGCGTTCGCTAGCTTATAAACTTGAACGACAGAAACGTGGCCTATATAAAGCGGTCGATACAGAATTCGCCCATCGGTTGTTTGTAAACATTGCCGGTAGTACTCGATACCCACGTGCACTGGAGTCGAGTGCGCTTGCTTCAAACCGCCCCTCCATCGTATTGGTCGATGCATTTCCCGCGCTGTTAGGCCAACTGCACCAACTTCCTCTTTGCGAAGTTTGCTAACGCGAGCCCTTATAGCGTTTAGAGCTATGAAGATTTTGTTTGACGGCGAATAACTCAACAAGCTGAAATTGAATTCAGAATTGCACGTTCAGTAAAATATTTTTCGCGTGTGTTTTGTACCGTACGAAATCGATTTTGAATTAGAATTTTTTGATTTGGAAAAGTCTTAAGCGTAGTTTATGTTCAGTCGATAAATATAATTACAAAAATTAATTAATTAAAAGTTAAGTAATCGGTCAAGTGTGAGTTGGGCTCGGGCACTCCGATGATTTCGACGTAACAATGACAGTACTGTTGTCCTCTTCGAGCTTCGATGTTTAGAATATGGGTTGCAGTTGAGTGTCCACAAAATACCAATGCTAACCACTATACCATATGCTAATTTACTAAAAGAATTATAATCTTAGTAAGAAATACCCTGGCACCCTTTATTTTTCTCTCACTTGAGTAGCCACTTTGATAAGAATCTTAAAAACTCTTAACTCACACGCTTGTTCTATTAGTTAATCGCTTTGACCTAACAACTTTGTCCCCGGCTAATACATTTTCCGTATTACTTAAGTCTCGTGCAGGGAGAAACTAATAAATACATCGTTGTTTTAATGAAACAACCACACGTTATTATTTTCCAAGCAAGCGGTTTTTTTGTAGAAGTAATTTTATGCTTAAAGTGATTAACTTTCCTATCTTACCTTAAATTTTAATTAATTTTGAAAGCTTACTTTTGGGAAAAAAAACAGGAACATTAATTACCAGCAAAACATAACAACCAAAAATAAAATTTGACAGATAGGCAAATTTATCATACCATTTTTAGAAGTTAATAATCAACATCCAAAATAATTATACTAATTGACGCCAATATTTTTAAGATAACAAACTACCTTTGTGTTTTCCTTTGAACAATATCCGGTTCCGGCCGGCAGTTGGATGAGTGCCCGCTTAAGCAACATTTCTTGAGGGTTTTCGTGCTTCGGAGGGCACGTTAAGCCGTGCCCTGCTGTGGGCCATTACGGGTTGCAGCCAATTCAATTCAATACAAATATTCTTTATTGTACACCACTTAAAGTTTACAGATTACATGAAGAATCACAAGGAGAACACAATAAGGGGCGGCCAAAAGGCAATTTCTTCCAGACAACCTTTTGATAGATAACATAGTATAGCCAATTTGATTAATTCAATAATATCACCGGATATTTATATTAATTATCGGCAATTTGTCAGAGTTTATGAAAATGGCCTTAATCCTTCTCATTCTAAGAGGAAACGACTATGTTTTGTGTGGAATGACGGTAACAGTACGGGTATTTGTGGAAAGCTTGCTTTAAATACTCATAGCCCAGATATCGAGTGCTATAAATCAGTTCAATGGCAGTCGATGCGCTACGGGCTTCCAAAGCAATCAACGGAAGTTGCTAACGAGAAAACAAAGCGTTGAGACTATTAGATTAGTACAGTCTCCAGAAATAGTTCTCTGACATATACAACCATCGAAGTCGAGGATAATAGGCCTAACAATTTTCCTCAGGTAATTTATTTGCTGAAATTATTTAAAACCTACTTATGGAAGTTTCTTTGAAAAGAAAACATGGTTTAAATAGACGAAATTCTGTATTATGACGATTAGTTCCGATTCACATAAGCTAAAATTAGCTAAATAATGTGAAAAACCATGTAAATTATTTTTAACTTGCGTAGTTGTGTCGTAAACCAATGTGTGCTTAACCTCATAGTAATCATTGTCTGTTTCGATAAAAGAATCAAAAAGATATAAATGTTTCTAAAGATCCGGGCTCACTGACATACATACATGCGTCTCCACTACGTAATAGACAAATATAGCAAACATTGTGTAATTGGTTGCGAGAAATCTAATCTAATACACATTAAACGCTCCGACTATCATAAGCAAATGGAAACGTGTAGGATAGTTAATATACAGCAGGAATTGTAATTGCTCCGCAGATTCAGCTACGAAACAACAATTACAGAAGCGCAGAGATATTCTGCTTCCTTAATATTCTCCGCGGATTGTAACTTTGAGAATTTAAATTTGTGTTGTTTTGTGGACAACCATCTTACTGTAAATCCACTGCAACATTTGGTTGAGTACTGCTAAAAGATGCTAGTTGTCGATCGGCGGCAGGATGAAATTAGGAGTCGAGACGTCACTTATTTAACTACTTTATTTATTCCATGATGGAATCTACATAATCTAAAACATAATTTGAAATCTAGCCGAACTTAAAGTGGTGAGGTAGGTACGGGAATAAATATCCTTAACTGGATCGGCGGCGGCAGGATGGAATTAGGAGTCGAGACGTCACTTATTTAACAACTTCTAATACTTTCCTTGATGGAAGTACATTTTAACCTATCTTAAACATAATTTGTAATTATTCTCCGTGATAGAGACTTAATTTAAATCTAGCCTAACCTACAAGTGATGAGACCCGACCGATGTTAAGTACGGGAATCCTCACACGTGGTAACGCTGCGCGATAACTCCGATTCCCGGAGTTATCGGATGTCGGCAGCGTCAGCACTTTGTCCGTATATAACATGCGTTGACATCAAATAATAATGATAAATTTCTTATTTATGCTATTACTATTATTGCATGTTTGTTTTCATATTTAATGGCTGTATGGTTGCTTGGTATTGCATTTGAGTTTGATCCCAGATACTGTTAACTGAAAGAAATGAATTGGTCAATATGCGTTCCTGTATTGGCACAACATCGAATGGTCCTGAGAATGTTTTGTTTGTTTCAAGAACGTTCACTTGTCTCCATAAAAGGGTTCCTTTTCCAATTTTCACTTTTGACTATTTTGAATTATTCAAGTTACTGTTGTAAGGGTAATGAAAAATAAACAGAGACCTAATTGTACACCTCGTAAGGCACCGAGCGTAATAAGAATTTTTCTCATTGTTAGTGAGTGTCGCGTCGTTAGCAACTTAAGAGATGTCGTGTTCAGTTGTGCTAGAGTAGCCTTTAAAAAATTAATCAGACGAAATGTTTTATATAGCATTGGCGACAGAAGTCGGTGCAGTCTACCGTATGTAAGTTATCTCTAAATGTGCATGAATTTAAAGGTGGAGCTGTATACAAATTGCTCGAAGTGGTACCATCGCCTCAAACCATTTGTTACCCTAGAAGGAGGGTAACGATTTCGAGTGGTTGTATGTCTTATTCTTTGGCAAGCTCTGTAGACTTGATGGATTTGAGTAAATGTAGTGTCACTAGATTCGTCTTAAACGTGGAAGTGACATAGTGTATGCTGTTTAGATAAATAATTAACAAATTTAAAAATACGTTGCCTGTACTATTGAATACTTTTTGGCAGTCTGGAGCCAACTCATGTTTTCCAAACAAATTAATTTTGTCTCCCGTTTTCCTGTATTTTATAGTATGTGTTAGTCGTATTGTTTGTATGTTAATTATTTAGTTTTTTGTGTCATACCTTTAAGTAACAACACTATAATCAATAATTGACAGTTTTAAAACGGATATTGTTAGAAAACGACCTTTTATTGAATGATGGTGTCATATATTTTTGAGATCTAATCATTCATTTCTAGACAATGATCACCTTGGAATCAGATTTGGTAAATTGTTTACGTTTACGTTTATCTACATGTTATCATTTTCCTTCAGGTGTCACAAGACAACTAAAGCGGCCGATGCTTATTATGCGCATCACACGGAGTAGTACACCTCGCTACACAAACACAATCAAGGTGGTAGAACCTGTATATGGTTCATCCAGGGCGGCACTGGATGGTGGGATTGCATGCCCGTTTCCTTGTGTAATAAAATTAAAAAAAAGGAATAAAATTATTTATTAATTTACGTTAGTAAATTATGTCAATGCAATATGATTGGCAAACACTTAGTATTAAATCATTTGCGTATTTATAATTTTAATAATAACATGTCGTTTGAAAGACGTTTACTTTAGGATAATAATAAAATTTAACATTTCATTCCTTGTTTTTTATTTAGTTGGTGTCAAAACTAGGTGTAATTTTGCTTTTGTGCGTCTCGTGATTATTTCTTTCTATGACCGCTTTTTGTTCACTAGACAAAATGGTGTAAGGCAAAATATTCTATCAAA
This sequence comes from Dalla quadristriga, assembly GCA_018245335.1. Classification (NCBI taxonomy): domain Eukaryota; kingdom Metazoa; phylum Arthropoda; class Insecta; order Lepidoptera; family Hesperiidae; genus Dalla; species Dalla quadristriga. Next base: position 18,983 of record DWLO01000360.1, read on the forward strand.
GGCCCCAAACGAAGATAAAATGTCAAGTACCTACCTACTCGGATTCCTTTAGTTGGAGTTGGTTAATGTAGTGTGAGTAAATTATAGTAAGAACAATATTAGGTACATGATTGGGAAAGCGCTAATTAGATTGTAAAATCCCGCATTGAGCCGTTGGCAACGAAAACTCTTGTCATATTCTATGCCAAATCGATAAGTTCGGCAGTCCATTGACATCAGACAAATAGGTACGCTTTTTGTTTCGCTTTTCAATGCAAAATATTTTCTTCGAATATTTATTGACAACATAATAATTAAAAATAATTATAAAAAAAAAAAAAAAGGAAAAAAAAAAAAAAAAAAAAATTGTAAACACGATGTTACTTTAAATGATAAATTTAAAATAATATTAAAGTCAATTATATAAATATTGTTGTCAGTAAATTGCTCAAATCCTTTGAGTTATTTTTTGTTTAGCTTCAGTAATTTTTCGTGTAACTCATACACAATTCCAAGAATAGTCCGAAAGTTTGTTTAAGATCGCTAAATTAACTTTATTTCTAACCAAACAGAAGTTTCAGCCCTCCGCTCAAGTACTTACGCGACATGGTTCGCTTGCGGGAGGAGTGCCGCTGCGAGCGTCAGAAGCAGCCGAGTGCTTCGCGAGCGGATATTCATTGCGCAAAGGAATCCCGCGACATAGAAAGACGAGGGTAGTCTGCGCAGTTACTACGCACGCCGATGTTGCACGGAACACAGCGGCAGACTGGCAGTGCTTCTCGGGGTAGTTTCCTCACAGCAGCACGAAGCCGCCCCCCGGACGGGGGAAGGTATCGATCGGCACGTGTGACCCGGACACCGCCTGTCGCTCTGCTATCGACCCTCATGCCGCCGCAGTCGATGCGTCGCGTACTTAGCTCCTAATTACGAAACGAACCCCCTTCTTTTAAAACTTCAGGGGTGTAAGCGACCATCGACCCTAAATGCAAATGCCCGAAAGTCGAGTTTCGAACGCTGTCTTTCTTGCAGTTTAACGATGCATCCGTGCAGTCCCCGTGACGCTAGCATCGAGCGGCAGATAACTTCAGCGAGGAGCGCAGCGCCAATTAAAAGTTTAAAAGTTATGCTAAAACTTTAAAGTTGGTTTTTAGATGACAGAAACGAATAATAAATCAATACAGTTGTAGTTTTACACCAAGGTAGTAACGTTTGAAATGCTTCTCTACAATATATAATATTAAGTTATTATAGCGCAGGTTTTGTTTTATAGAAACCTAGACGATTTATTTTACTAACAACCAACCAAATTAAAATTTTAATAATAAAAAAAATACAGAGTTAACATTTCTTATAATCCGAAAAAATTACCAAACCTAATATTTATGAAATATAAACCCTTTTATATTTCATCTAACGCCATCTTCCATCAAGATATATATATATATATAATAGCAAACAGTATATTAGAATTTTCTTTTTAACTTACTATGCACACTTTTTATAAGACATAATTATACACATTATAAAGCGGAATGAACATCTTTGAAGTAAAGGTTTAACAACGAATTAATCCTGTGCGCCAACATTGAAACTTCCTGCTATTATTTATGTACGTTTGGTAAATGGTACCACCTGATGGTAAGTGGTCACCGTCGCCTATGGGCACTCGCCAATGCGTGGCCGGCCCTGAAAAAGAGCTCTTTTGACGCCTTTCTTGAAGAAGCCACTGAGAAAGTCCAGTGAGAAAAACTCACAGACACCTTGTGTTTTTAAGACATTGAGTTTTCATACAATTCCCTTAATTTTTTAAAGTAAAATGTATCTTAGTAATATGTATATGTGGCTGTTGTGTATATTAACGTAATTTATAGACCTTATATTATTATGAGTAACTACCTACCACGACTTTTTCTTATCTACCCAGGGTTGCGTTTAAGCATTAAGTCCGTCCATTGTTCTAGCTTTTAAGAGGTGACAATAAAGTTTTTAATAAATAAATAAGTAAATAAACTATTAATTTATACGTAATATTAGTAAATAGTCAAACTTGACTACACCCACAAAACGTAACAATGAGGCTATTTGGTAAGTTTAATCAGTTGCAATAGCACTACAATATACATCACGATAATAATCGGTATTGCAACAACATCGCATCGCCGCGCCCCGTACGTGCGTTTATATCTAAAGTACTGGGAAAACGATTTCGTCGATGTTACCCTGTAGATAGTCCTCATTGCACCTTCATCAGCACACTACTGACTACGGGTCGTTTGCTAGAATGTTAATGACATAAAGCTGGCCGGTGCAGGTTGGTAGACGGCACACACATTTGAAAAAAAAAATCTCATGCTTGCGCCGTTTGTCTCATGCTGTTTTCTTTCATCACGATAACACCAAAGGATAACATAAAAGTCACATTATAAATGTAACCATCCGACCGACGAGGTATCAATTTAAACGAAGCCAAGATAAAGGCAACATCTGCATTTTTTATAATATTGTACTCGGTAGGTTCACAGGAAATAAGAGGCAATAAGACGGTGAAAAATGGAAGGTATACTCGTTAAAATTGAATAACTGCACTTCGTTAAATTG
>DWLO01000361.1:0-21522 GCA_018245335.1 Dalla quadristriga
CATTATTCCGTCGTTTCGTAGATAAGTTTAGGCCAGTTTTGCACGTTGTTTGTACAAAAAGATCGTTTTAAGATTTTTATTTCGAATAGCAGTACAATTGGTAAAAGTACAAAAAAGTTACAAAATGTAGAATCGTTGCCTAATCGAATAAAATGTGACTTTAACCTTGCAACGAGCGTTAAATTAACGAGAGTAAAGTTAAATAAGGACAATAATTAGAGAATACTCGGAAACTGAAGTGAACCGTAAAGCGTATAGAGCGGTATTAGTTCGATTCCTCTTAGATCTTTTGACCGCAAACTGTTTGTGTCGGGCTTTCGAGTCGAGTATGGCCCTCCAGTTTGCCAAGATACTAAAAGATCGATTTATATACCTATACAGCAATACTTACCGAGGAATCTATGCTTCAACAAATGAATTATGTTTTAGAACCTAGACTCATTGTGCTAATACTCGACCAATTAGCGTAGATGTCAAAATAAATAATTGCAAAACATACGTACAGTGAAAATGTAGAGTTGGAGTGAAAAATTACAAATTCGCGTGCCTACATTATTATAATGAATTAATTACTTAATGTTCTAGAAAGGGTTTTAGTTATACAAACAAAAAATTTCAAGCTTTCTTAAACAAATTTTACTCCTTATTTCAAGAACTCAGGAAGGTAATTCGGCAATAATAAATACTGTAGAGTATATTGTCATCAAGTTTCAAGGAAATAATTTGAAAGAAGTTCCAGCTTAAATTTTATTCCCTGTTTCACCATCTTATAGGGTAATTTAAATAACCCTAATTTTTAAAGAACAACAACAAAAACAAAGCAACATCAAAACAAAGTACTGTAGTGTTTTTACTCTTCTACAAATGTAATGTTTGACAAAAACATTATTTTATACCCTGTTCCATGAGTACGCGGTGAATTTTAAATGTATTTATTCTCAAAGTATCCAACTTCAGTTGCTCTGAAAACTGCCTTAGGCACTTCCTTTCATATCTACGTCAATAAGTCATATTAAATCCAAGAGTTCTTTATTATATGAACAACTCTTGTACAAAATTGTATATACTCGTAATGTTTCATCCCATATAATGCTTAATTTCTAATTAAATAGAAATTCTGAAATACTTTTTCATTATTATTTAGGTAGTAGGTAAAATATTTGTACCGTGCTGAAAAGTTATATTATTAATAATAGCTAAGTATGTAAAGTAATTTTTTTTGTGATCCTTGTTGTTGCAAATAAAAGTAATTATTACTTTCTCACTTTCTCTTTCTCACTTATAGGGTAAAATTTCCAAAACTCTTTTGTTATTGCCTAGATATTGGATGGTTACGTATTTTACTTTGATAAAGAGTATTTGTTGTATTGTATTTCCAAATATTTCCAATATACTTATGACATTACCATTTTCTTTAACAAAGACAAACTTACACGTATGTATAAATATTATCTAATGCTTTGTTAGTTTCTTTCTTTCTAGCTCTCTAGCGAAATTTGTGAGTGCATTGATCATTTATGTTATCATAGAAACATTTTTTGATATTTATGGTCGATGGTGAAAGAACTTTTTTGACGTTAGGTATTATATTATACATACATACATAAGTCTGCCAGCGTAAATATCCCTACAATAACCTAGTTTCGCTACTAGTTCGTGAAGTTGTTAAGTTGTAAGTTACGTCTTGGTTGTACTGATTTATCGTCAAGCTGGACTAATTTATCGCTAGAAAACTAGAGAAATTTCGTATTGTTGCAAAGATTGTAGGAGTAGCGAGCGAATAAGTTTTGAGCAATTTTAATCACGTAGTTGTAAGTTGGTGTAGCGCTGCCGGTGACAATGGCGCTGCAAAAATGTTCGCTTCTGTGCCGACGATTATTGGAACGGGAGCGCTTTGACGGACACGATTCAATCTGGTAATCGGAAATGGGCATTGTGCTACAAAGGCCCCATTGTAGCGGCCTGCCCGCGTCCGCTGCTCGCTGGCTGCCCGCGAACAGTCATGCCAAATAATACATCGTCTGCCGTCTGCACAGCGTTCATAAAATCTAACTACCATCTAACTGATTCAATCGGCGCGAGCTAATCTGATCGATTCCACTAAAATAGTACCTACTTCCATTTGTACAACACGTAATGGACTATAACAAAATCGATTACAGAATTGGACGGGAACCTCTCTTTGTCCAAACCATCCAGGCTCCATTAGGACGATTAGGTATATAACCAATGAGTACCTGCGAAATAATACCATAATACCACAGTTTCAGTATTTGCCTATTTTTATATGCCTATTTTATATATCTGCCTATGTGTGCGTCATATTACTCATCACTCGTTACTCATTTTATTAATTAAAAAAATAGAGGAATTTAATGTAATAACAGTAAAATTATATAGAGTATATAAAATAGAGTTGACCAACATTATTATGGTAAAAAATATATCCTAAATTAATGCAACTTTTCCTGCATTATGGAGAAGGTGCATTTCTTATAATAATGCTAACTTTTTTTAAATTAATAGACTATAATTTCAAACAGTTGAAAAAGGCATGTTAAAAATCTATGATTTTTGCAATACGAAATTTCAATTGGCTTAACCTCATTCTTTGGCAAGATAATAAACTAAATAGGTTTTACTTGTGTACGTTAACAAGCTACCCCATTAAAATACAGTTAACAAGTTTTGATTGTATTTAAGGACTCATGTTGCCCTAGTGAAATCGAAATACAGAAAGTTTAAAATAGTGAATCAAGTTCAAACGCTAAGGTCAATAACTAAAACAGTTCGAGATGTAGAGATAAAACAAAGCCTATGCGGTAAGTTAGCGTACCTTATAAAATTCCTGATAATTTTGTTAAAATCCCTTCAGCTGTCCCATTCACGACAAAAAACACTCAATGGGGCCCTTAGGGTACAGACGCTCAAGGATGTAGCTAAACTGTAAATAACTAATTTTAATATTTTTTATTTTATTTATTGTTAACATTCTACCTTTCCTTACAGGTCTAACCCACTGTGACATAATTACCTTTACATTTTTCCATACCCATATGACATAAATACATAATAAACATGAAAAACGTATGAAACATAAAAAGCATAAAAAACATATTATAAACAACAACAAAAAAACTACACAACAAACAAAATATAACAAACTAAAAATAACATACCATACAAAATAGCATAACCATACATAAAATCCTTGAACGTTTATAACTTTAGATGTGTAGCACAACTTTTGCGAACTCACTCAATTGGGATGAGGAAACGTCTATTCTGTCGTGCACCTGATTGAGTGTACGAGTAAGAGGCGTTTTGGCCAGCAGGTTAGTCCTGGCCCTTGGCACGATCAGCAATAGGGGTGGACGTCACCTCCACACGTAGCGCTCCGGCGCACATACGATAACATACCATAATATGGCGATGCAGAATTCCTGGGTTATGAGCTACACCACGCAGTAGTTCCACCGCATTTGCGATCAGCGCAAACTCAGGCACAATCACTCCTATTTCATTTATTGGTAATATAAAGTAGTGGTTATAAAAGTTTATAAGTACTCAATAAACTATGTACCTTCTTACTATAATATCCTTACTAATATTATAAAAGTGAAAGTGTGTATGTTGGTTTGACCTTCTTCCGCGCCGCATCGGACCTTCGAGTCAACGTGATTTTTGCATAGTCTATCGTCGTCTATGAGCCGGACAATATCACAAGCAACTTTTTATCCCGGAAAAATGCACAGTTCCTGTGGGATTGATATATGAATTATACGCGGACGGAGTCGCCGGTAAATACCCGTATACTAATATACCTAGTTAATAGCCACTAAAACCTGGATCAATGTATTTATATACAAATATTTATATATAAATGTATTTATAATTATTTATAGCCACAATTAAGAGATCTATTATGTAATAATAATATGTGGTTAAACATAAAATCGGTGGTGCAATTTACATAATTGTCTTCGCTGCCATATTCCTATCAAAAGAAACAATATCATCAAACTAAATTTGAGACCAAAAGTTTAATATCTACGTAAATATTACCTGCTATTCCGCAAGAAATTATTTCAATATCTTTAGGACGTTTTAGCATATTCAGCAGTGATTCACTGAAAGACTGTCTAAGAAAAATACTAGGGTATTATTCCAAGGAACGGTAATAAATGAGATCGTCCTCGTTATCCCTGACAGTTCCAGATCGAATGCGAGAAAGATGGCTGTTTCCCTGGAGATCGACATAAGCCAAAGGGATTTTCATGTGCGTATCAACCTAACCGTCGATATGTACTATATATAAAAGATGACCAAGGCAAAAATTAAAGGATTTCTGTACGTAAAACACAACGTAAACACAATTTAACATTATGGTCAGGACTTTATATGTTTAAGCCCTGCCTCTTCCTAGACTAGTCACAGATGCATTACTATTTGTTAAGGAGATTAAAGTAGAAGTTTCATGTTCCTGTTTTTATTTGATAAACATGGTCGTTTTAAACAAACAGGTGTGGCAATGCTACACAGTCCTACACAAAGTGTTCTAATAGTTGCCAGATATTTAATAAAAGGGCAGAAGAGCAAAACTCCCTCATATTTAGTATATCCCAACTACTAAATATGAATATAACTTTTGGCGTGGCATCTGCTCCTTGCTTTGTGATGTCCTGCAGAAATTGTAAATTCAATATCACTGAATGTATGTAACCCTTCAAATAAGGCAGTAACCTTAGGTAACAGGCACAATAGATTCCGCCCTGAGTAGGTGATACGCCACTTGAGGCCCTAAAATAAAAAAATCTTATATATTTTATAATATTTTTACTGTAAAAATCCCATTAATTAAGTAACGTAGAGCGCCGCCAGGTACTTACTAAATGTCAGTGTACAAATACTTGTACAAATATATATACTTCTAATTTTAATCCTCTAATATTGATTTTATAATGAAGAACAGTATTGGTTGCGGCCCTTGTATTGTAATAGAGTACCAGAAGTTGTGATTGATTGCCAGATTGCAAATTATTTACTACCTGTTAATTTCCATTTCATGAACAGTGACAACAACTGCATAGTCATATCCAAATTTTGAGATAATATATTATGATTATGTCTGTAATGCGACATGTAAAAGAAAGCTGCATAAAATATTTCAAAATACTGCAGGAGGCATCATTCTGCCAAGCAGAATCAAAGCTCTAACGTATGTATGTTTACTTGTTAAAAATGTTTGTTATGGTTTCTGTGTAGAATCAACAAAATTAGACAAATGTCAAGCTGAGGTAATAGTGGCTAAGATCGGATGAACGGCGACGACGGTCACGGCAGCGGGCATTCAACTCAACCGTGGCCTCGCGGTGCCAGTGCTCACTGTTCTCCACAACACAACACTGCAATACCATGCCACTCGTTACCGCTCTATATTCAACAAACACCATTAATCTACCATTGTGCAATGGTTCACACCAAAAATATCAACGTCAACTTTACTGAAATAGGTACAAGCTTAACATATAATGGCGTTACTTACAGTTAAATTCGTAGTCCAAAAATGTGCTCCGATCACCAGCTTTCACACCACTCATACGCATTTAGGAGTTTCAAACATAGTTAACAGATTTTTATGAGCGAATCGTACTTGGGGACAGTATGACTAGTAAAGCCGGTATTTCTCCGAACACTTTCACGACACTGTAATTGTTCACATTGTATTATATGAAGGTACGAACATGTGCTTAACTCTGCCGCCGTCGAGTATTCACTCAACGGAGGACACAACAAGTGTTATAAACAAAAGAGCTGGATTCGCGAGTGCGAGCAACTTGCGCGGGGGCGGTGTGGCACCTGTCACCGCCACGAACAAGTATGTACTGCCGGCCGGCGGCTGCCAGGGCCTTCGTGCTCCCGCGTTTGCGACTCCAGCTCCGGATCCGCTAACTCACTGTACAATAACCACTCTAACTACAATCAACATAAGATGCTGTACATTGCATTGCATAGCAAAGCATTCTCTGTTGAGATCCTTAACCCAGCGGTTGATGTACTGCAAAATATCGCTTTGGAATAAGCTGACGTGTGTAGAAGCTTATTTCGAAAGCTCGCATTATAAAAAATGTTACGCTAGTGCAGCCATCTGTATCAAATTTGGGAAAACTATACACGCCACCTATGAAGCTAATTGATAACTAAGTATAACCAACCAACCATAAATGAACCAGCTTCGAACTTGCATCTTGATGTGGTTAAGGAGGTTGCTAAACAGATGGCGTTTTTAACTACACCATTTTTACGGCTTCAAATATTTGGGTAGAGTCCGGTGGAGTACTTTGTATGGTCATTTTTGGCTTTGAACGTCTGAATCTGAGGAGAGATTGATGATAACGTTTTATCGAGAGTTAAACATTCGTCGTTGTTGTTCAGAGCAGAAATAATTCAAAAAAAGTTATCGATCTGTAGGGACTCGTACTTAACAGTTACAAACAGTACAACGCAAAAGTTGAGTTGAAACCTGAAGAAATTAAATAATCTACACAGTCTACACAGTCAAAAATGATTTTGTAGCTGTAGTTGTTTTAAGTCATATTTATGAAAATACAGTAATTGTTGGTAACTTCAGTAATAATATCAGTAAATTCAGTGCAATAGCATGTGAGTCATTTACGTCTGATTGAATTGTTGCAACCACAAAACTCGTATAAAGGGTTAACAATAAAATGTTCACTATTTAGATTGAAGTTTTTTTTAACCCTACAGGGAGTAGAACGTTTGTTTATTTTGTATTCCATACTTTTAATTTTAAGATTTTAACAAATATTAAGATATTTCGACGATAATATATGAATTTCCGCCCATTTTATGATACACATTTCATGGTATTTACACCACACTAATGAAACACTAAATTAATCATTTATTGAATGAAGTTTGTGCATTGTAAAAAATATTGTTTAAAAAGACTGATGGTATAAAGAAATGCAATTAGATTACTAAATTATAAAGGTAAGGTAAGCCAAATGCAAGTATGAGGATTATTTAACCAATAATATAGAATATAATGGAATTAGTCAGCGCCCGATTGATTTGAATTCAATGGTGGTCTTACGGTGACTATAGCGGCATGACGCATAGCATTTTATTTACAAACGTGACAAAATTTCATTTACAAAATATAAATGTGTTTACGAAATTGCTCCCAAATTAACAATCAGATATTTGTCAAAAGGTGATTGATGTCTCACCACGCCCGGCGCTCCGGTTTTTATAGTTCGGGGATTCTGAACAAGTTTGTATAAAACTTTTATAGCGTGATTCAGGCGCTCTAGATTAGGATTAAGACCCATTTATATTTCATTATATGGTATGATTATTCTCTTTATGAACGTCGTTTAATTTTTTTATCTACCGTCGGTTTGAAAGAACACGGTAATAAACTCCATAGTAACTCTTTTCTAAATAAAGTTGCAGCTTGCTAACTTAGTACGCACAGTTTAGTAATATTCCTAGGTTCTTGTGAAATTGGAGACACTCTACAACGTTTTTATCGTTGAAATATTCATTTACTTTGTTAGGTCTTATCTACGTATTTTTTTACGCGTCATTCGCAAGGGCTCCGGGACCTCTATCTACAGTAAATTGTGACTTTAGTTCCTTGAGAACTTACTTTGGAGGACGTTAACAATCAGCAATAGAAGAAAAATTCAATTTAATTGGATAGCTACAAATTTTAATTAAGTAAGAAGAATGCAATGCCTAATTTATAACAAAGTTGGACTTCTTTATCCACGGTAGGGGAAAATATATTGTGAGGAGCGTTAGGCAAGTGGATACGGAAGCAGTGGGTACTAAAGTACATAATATTATCGTATAATAAACTCGAAGTACGTATTTAGGTACATAAAAAAAAAACATTTCAACAGTATAACTCAAGCAGAAACCAAAATAAAATAACTTTTAGAATTTATTTCTGTATGGTATGTTTGGCATATCCGATCTACGAATAAATAACTTTATTAACATTATTCATTTTAACAATTACACAGTGTGTACATATTATTTCTAAGAACCCTGATAATCCTGAGCTACAATTGATCGGTTTCCAAGTTTCCAGCCAAGGCTTAATAATAACAAATTTAACAAACAAGTTCATTAGCCACCGCAGAGATGTAGAACCGCAGTGACACAATGATTCATTCTTGTATTTACGTAAGATCAGCCTCGTGCAACACAGTGTCGGAAAACAATGGGCAGCTAGGCAATAACGTCCTTTCTGGTCCAGAAACTGCGTCCGCCCTAGATACTCCTCATCAAGTAAAACAGCGAAAGTCAGTCTTTGTTGTGATATGCTTTGTTCCGAGGAGTGAACAGCACAATTAGAAGCAAAAGAATGGTAAGGTTTCATATTTGTCGACATAACATGGCTTTGTAAATATTTTGAAAGTGAAACAGTCCTTGATACGGGTAAAATTAAAAAACGGGAATTAGTATTTAGGGCTCGCAAATAAAATTGCGTAAAATTAAAAAAGTCTCTAATCAAACTAATATACACTTCATGGGTCTAAAGTATAATAAAGTCGGTTAAAAATACCCGGAAGTACTCATCGTCAGGGTGAATAACATTATTTTGTTCAGCAGATTAATTTAACGTCATCTTCCTGTCCTCAATATCTATTCAAGGTGCTGAGCATATATTTCTAAAAATTGATACGGACAAAATCACTATGAACGTAGAATTATCTCTACATTGACGCATTGGCGTTATTCTTCCCTATTGTTCTAGACGTACATAAGCTATGTTACGCTTTTGAATGGCCATTCATGTAATTTGTCATTATGCGGAAACGGTTTGTAGGTATTAATTAATATCTTCATTGATGTTTCTCAATTGTCTGCTTATTTTCAGTTACAATTATAATGTTGAGTTATTGCTTTTAATGTTATCCTTTCATATTTATTAATGTTATCAAAGTTAAAGGGCATGAAGCGCTCTTATGTGCAATAGTCCTTCACTGAAGCCAATGTTGGACTCGAATGTCTAAGTAAGTTGCGTTAAATATATGTATCTGTTTTGCATTTCGCTTCAATTATCTGCATTATTTATTAATTTTCACCATCATCACCGTCCTACTCACGATGGACGAAGATGATCGAATGTTCTCTGGGAATGTTACCTGTTCAAAACTTTGTAGAGTATTTTCACCTATAACATACATAAAATACATATTATGTTTCCTTACCACGTGTTTTCACGCATCCTTAAATGAAAGATAATGGATGCCGGTTACACTTATGCCAGAGGCGACCACCTCAGTCCTCAGGAAACGCACCTGTGACCTACTTCGAATAGGATAAATTCTAACGATTACTAACTGGACGATTACTAATATTTACTATTACTAATAGGACTAACTTACACATAGACATTATAAAGACATAGACCATGCTAAGTGCTAATTTCCATGATAGAGTTCATAGGCCTAAAATCATATAATATTTTACAAGAAAATGTTAAATGCTTATTTTAACAACATAGGTATGTATACACATTCACACATCACTACTTTGAAACAGTTGAAACTAACTTTGGCGTCGAAATGAATCCATTGGAAAGTTTTGTGTTGCGACTCATCCTTTATTTAATCCAATATATACGTGAAGGCGACGTAATGAAATGGAGACGTGCCGCCACTTGTCGACAGGCTATCGCATTCATTCAGGTGGAACGGAGGCTGGTTCCCATGCTGAAACTTTATATAGGTAGGTATAACCGTTCTTATTCTAAAGGGAAACAATATAAGATTACTTATTATTTTATATTAATTTAATAGAATTTATATGTTTAATTAAATTATCTATGGCTGATTTTTCAAATTCTCCCTCTATTATTTTATATTTTTGCTGGCTACATTCAGAAGCATCTGAATTATATTTAGTTTTTTATGAAGTAAACCGTTGCTTCCAAAAATATTGCTTACTTTAGCCTTGTCAATGTACTCTTTCTCTATAGAAAATAAACTTCCTTCGTGTGAGGATTAGATTATAAAAAATACGGAGATATCGTAATGATATCTCGTAGAATGTAAAACCATCCTGATATTCCTAAAGTATGATCGTAATATTCAGCCACCATCACTACAAAGTTGAATCACCGGTATAAATTATGGAATTTATACCTAACAAAATATTTTTAATAGTTTTTGTTATTGTTACAACAAATAAAAGCAAACAATTATGGCGAATATTATCATAATTCTTTATTTTAGATATCATAATTTAAGTTTGTGTATTAAAAATCAAGTACGTTAAGATAAGTACGATGCCACTGCTGGGGAAATAGTACTAGAAAGTAGGTGTTTATTTGTGTGAGAATACAACGGACTGTCGTCTTTGTTTCATTTTTTAATTTATTCAACGTTCACACGAACAGTAACTGTCTGAGTAATGGAAAACTCTTGTGAACACATTTGTTATTTGAAGTCTTTGCAACGCTCTACTGAAGGAAGCCTTTAAAGGTTCGTTGGAGCGTATGGAGGTACATACGCTGCGACGCACATTAGGTATGAGGTTAAGAATTGTTCCAACATTAGTCATCCGTTCTATTTTGCATATTGCTATTTTACTACGACTACCAAACGAGCAGTTTGCGGCGGCCCATAGCTGGCTCCTTCTTCGTGTCAACCCAAAACAAAATCGTGAGATCCGGCTTGAATACCAGGAACATAATTTGAAACATAGGGTTGCATAACCGATTAAGATTCCTTAAAGGGCTATTGATTGGTTAAATATAACAAGCTATAAACCAAAACCTAGCATAAAATTTGATAATTTTTTTTATTTTAGAGTGAAGAGATTGAAGCCAATGAATCAAAAAGAAAAGTGAGGATATAAGAATGACCAAATTTTATTGAATTTCCCAAGAGGGCATGTCAGTGTTATTGGAAAACAATTGGCAACTCGTCGTCACACCAGTTCTTGATTTTAATTAAGTTAAAATTAGTTATGTAAAAAACTTAATGTACGCAGGCAAAATTACAGGGAATTGACTATCAAATACACATTATATACGAGTATATATGATAATCTTAATTAACAAAATCGTTAACGATTTAGTCTCAAGGTAACCCGGATCATGAAGTATGATATCATCTAGCTAGATTTTGTTTACAGATAACACTACTGCTAATACACTAACCACATCATTTCGACTGTTTCTGCCTGTCAAACTGCCTATCCTACGCTCTTCGACCAATCTTGGATATTCAAACGATATAACCTATGATAAGCATATCAAAGCTGTACCGGACGATGAGACCAATGTATCCTGATAATAAAAACATTTAGTAGGCAATCAAACTGCAAATCAACCATAACAAGCATGCTTCCTTTGATGGAATTAATTCAAAGCAATGTTCAAAGCTTCAAAATAATAAAAGGTTGGTTTTAAAAGGTCAAGCCACAATGAATTTTTAACCTTGAAATGAGGCTCTCCACTTTACATTTGGGTAATTTCGTACAATAATAACGAATTACAATACAGAGTAACAGCTATTCACGTGATGATCGTACGAATTAGGATAAATATGAGTGTAGATACGAATAGACAATCGTTAATAATAATTAATTAGCTTTAGACGGTCCTACTGCAAAGTGGGGAATGTTTCTGTGTTATATTCTAACAATTTTTGAAATTTATCATATTTTTTATTGTGAGTAAATAAAAATTTCACGCCTTGTTCAAGTGCAACTGAACAAATAAATATAAGATACACGTCCTTTCTCACCTACATTCCAAAGGACAGCAAAGGGCCGTTGTTCTAAGAACAGCTTGAGTTCTGAATTGTTTATTTATCAAAACTCAGTGTTTGTTGAATAACTTCAATCACTTTTTCCTTTTAGCAGTTTAAACTATAACAAATGTTTAAGGCATCCTTTAAAATCAAATAATATTTGTGTTATAAAAGCTTGACTGTAATTTTTGAGTCCACGCACACTGGAATCAGTGATAGAAAAAATAATGATTCAAAATGTTCAATATAATACACATTCAATGGTTTGCAAAGAATTACTACGAGTAAAGTAAGCTTTGCGAAATAATAATTAATCTAAGTTGCCATTCTGTTTTTAAACTTATTACAATGAACATAAGTGTTTGGCCGAAAAATATCAGCACTCTTCCTATTACAGGTAACTTGTTTGCATGAAATGAAATAATTTTTATAAAGCTCCATTGATTAAGAGTTGGGAAACGCCAAGCTTCGCCAGGTGAAGTAACGCGGAACTACTTCATCCTATAGTCTTACCTTGAAAATTTTAAGGGAAGGGATAAGTGAACACACTCCATAAATGCATATTAATAAAATCGATAGCTTAAATTGAAAACTTTACTTAATAATAAGAATAATTTGCTGTCGTATTTAGTAGCAACATTATTATTATACTATATAAGGTATAGGTACCAGCATGTACAAAGCATATTGGCCGATAGGCCGATTCAAAGCATAACTTGCAGCCGTTGGGAAGGGTTCAAACAAAACAAACCACGCGTCCACACCTAATCGTGCTCCGAAACCACAACAAGAAACTCTACAGTATGATTTATTTTTGCCTCTTAAGGGATCAAATTATTTTTACCTAGTTAAAATAAAACGTGGTAGAAAAGGTTCTGCCACATCGTAATGAAGTTTGACGAAGTTTACCGGTAGATGTAGTAGCAGTTTTTAATTTTCAATTTTAATATTTTATGATCTCGGAAATCCGTATAGTATTTTTTGTGTCGTCCATTTACTTTGACAAATGTGAATTTTACTGTTGAGCCAAAAATAAATCATAAGGGGTCAATTTTGTTTTGTTTTATAATAAGTATTATAAAATTTGCTGAACAAATCTTAGACAGACTATTGCCATTCCATCGGCTTACCGGATAAGACAAAAGTAATAAGTTAAGACATACATTTGGAAACATAGATTTGTTTGTACGCCATACTAAGAAATAAAGAGATTAAACAAACAAACAAACGTCACAACGCACAACGTGACTTGTTGACAGTTTATAGTCGCGTTGTTTATTAAAAGATAACTATTTTGATAGTACTTATCAGTTTCAAATCTGGAAATATATAATAATATGAAGACCTTCAATAGAGTAAAACACATTCTTAAATTCCACTAACGCACTCGTGATGTCCCTGATATGGCGATTGCTAGTTTTTTTATATTGTACCTATACTTATATTTTTTTTTAAATGTGTTGTTTCACATAACTTTGTTGTCAGTTCACGGTTGTTTACATTTGCATAATGAATGACTACTTTTAGATGTAAAAAAGCTAGCAAGTTGTTAGTAGATTCAGTAAATACTTGCAAATTGTGTTATATTTTCTTCAGCCTGTATAGGTCGTAGTCGTGGCGCGATATCCCAGCTCTACGAATGTAGAGGCATGCGCATGCCCCTTCTAGACACGCAGGAAACACGCACCGCTAGCTAACGAACATCATGCCCTCACTTTATGGACTTGTCAAACGCCTTATATGACGTTTTGTAGGACATGTCAACCCAAAGTATTGGATATTGACAGATTTATTTTAAGGTCACATGGTCACTTTGGACTAGGTATTAGATAAGAGAAGTTGATGACGGGCTAACTTTCAAAGTTAGAAACCTGAAAATATACAATTATTAACTACTAGCTATGGCCTGCAGCTCCGTCCCCGTTAACAACTTCCCAATATAAGCAAAGAACTTGCCTAGTAATAAATTAAAGAAATGACTAAAACAATGGCAAATTTGCAAAGTATTTTATAGCGACGATAAATATGATGATTAATTATAAATTTATAATACTTATTGCAAACTACTCGAGTATCCAAATGATCATAAATTATTTAGTTGTATAAGCAAGCACATGGGGCTTTAAGCTGTAAAATGGTAGCAGAAAATTAAAACGGCATATATAACGATTAACAAGTACTAACATAAATAAAAATACGACATTTGAGATAGAAATACGACTGCTTATGTAATAAAATTGTTACGAAGAGCCTCGGAGACGCAATCCAGACAGCCAGACGGTTTTATACTACGTTTCTATTCATAAAATGTATAGTACGTCTCAAGAGCTGGTCTTGTTGTCTGAAATGACGACTAAATCAATACGAGACAACTCACTGTTCGGAGAGATTGGTCCAGGATATTAAACCCCTTCTTTCTTTTATTATTAGGTAAGGTTGTTTCATACAGAAACTAGGTTTTTTGGCTGCAACACATAGTGGCCTTATGCAGGGTAGGAGTCTTTCCTCAGGACTGAGGAGGTCTGGAGAGTACTCCACCACGCTGCTTCACTAGCTTATTCACACATTGACAATAAGTGAAATAGAGATATGCTAGTGCATATTTTAAGGGTCAAAACTTATTAATTAACAGAATCCGTACTAAGCATCCTTACTAATACTTTTGTAGTGCTGTATCTAACAGCGGACTAAATCTATTTCTATTTCTTTAATACAATGTACAATAATATAAATTTGAAAGTGTGTTGGTTTGTCTTCATTTCACACTGCATTTTAGCATAGAGGTAGTTTATGGGCCGAAGAATGAATGCACGGTAAAGTAAAATGTGGGAAAGATAAGGAAATATAAAGTTTATACTTGTATTGCTTTATAGCAAAGCCTAGTATTATTACAATTGTAAAACCTTTAATGACCAACTTGGCAAACATACGCTAGACAAAATACAAACCACCTGATACGTATCGTCCCTTTTGCTTTTAACGTCAAGTGTCAAGAATTCTAAGCAGGTTTTTATAAGCGGCTGTTTAAAATCATTCATTCTTCACGCGTGAATAGCTTTCTGAGCATTAGTAAAAGGGACCCAAGGGATACGTAGTGCAGGTACACACATTTTGATTTGAACTTTTTTGTTGACTTTTACTAAAAATAGTATTAGTATCTATCACATCTCAGTATGTTTTATGTACTTACTGTGAAATGCAGACGGAATTGATATGATACCACAACCATATTAGTATTTTCGTATTCCGATTCGTTTCTGTTTGATTCGATCCGTTAAATTCTAACTATTAATACCTACGTATAGTAGATGCTCTTAAAAAATATTGAGCGTCCTTGGTGTGGATGGAAACAAATCATACTTAAACTTTACAATATTAGTGATATTATAAACTAATACAGTTAAATAGAATATTTTAATAATATTAAGTTAAACATATTGTTATAGTTCATTCTTCGGTAACTCTGTGTTGGTAAGTGTTATTAATGTACCACAAAATTCTAACCGCTTCCGTTGCTTTGATAGTAATTATCATGGGCATGGCAAGAACATCTGTTAAACGAGATTCTACCACGAAATATCATCACAGCATCTCATGAATAAACGCGTAAAACACTATAGGTATGGTTAATAGTATATTTTGTGAGTTTCTTTTCCTATGGACGTAGTTAAGTTACTTCACCCTTTTCCTTAATTTAACCCTATTTATGAGTTTACGTACAGACGACGTAAACAGTTTCTTAACAGCGCGCGCTTAGGTGCGTAATTTTAAGGTTATGTCAGTATTAATCCGACGGCCGTTACAGACGTACGCTCCGCTCCGCTTATACCGGCTGTGTTGTGGACTTCTTGCATTTAACATCCTTATCAAAAACTTAACTTGTTATTTGTGTTATAGAAGTATATTTTTAACAAAAGTGTTTAATATGTCACTACTTTGAATTTATTGGAATGATTGCTACGTGTAAAGTTCTACCGAATTTAAACTGGACATTAACGTCGTTTATAGAGGTAAGTTAACGACTTTTGTTTATCTCTAATGCTTTTATGTACATTATATTAGGATAAAGAATCAATTCTTTTTTAAATTAATTAATTAAAGATATCATTAATGCGTTTTGTAGAAATCGCTTTAAAAACAAATACTAACATAATACCTATTTACGTAGGTAACTAAATTCTGTAGTTTTTGAATTTTCGACGGTTAATTAAAATGTTATGAATTAACATCATGTCATTTGAAATTTTATAATCCTTCCATCCATTTAAATGTAATATCAACAAAATTTATTTTAATACTGTATTTATATAAAGCTAAAAATTAATCAAACGCAGTCTTGTCGTGAGCGTTTTAAGAATCGTTTATAAAATTCGACATAAAACATTTTAAGTATTTGTAAAGCTGATAAATAAATGCTTAAAAATGATATTGTTGGCAGCAGTGCACGGAACGAGGGTTTCTACGTCCCCTTGCAACTCGGCCCCTTACTTGCCACACTCCGGTACACAATTGTACCAAAATATCAAACTCTATCTTTCGAACGTTAGTACTTAGGCGTTAGAGACCATTTTGCTCTGCCATTTGGTACCATAGTAGCTCATAGGCTGCCGTCATAGTGCATTCATCCCACACCCTCCTCTTATTACCTATACCGTACGTATATTGCGGTACCCATTGTAACATGCATCAATCCATTAGACGATTAATCCAACGTATTGTTATAATACTCATTGTTGTGCAAATGATGATTTTGTATCTTACATAAACTTATCGGATAAAGAAATTATCAACAAATAGACAAACTCACATTGTTTTAAATAATTTAACCCTTATAATAAACTATCTGGGTGCTTTTAATTTTAGGATGGTTACAAACTGGCATGTAACTTACTAAAAGAGCCTTTTAGCTTCTCTAATGAAGCTTATTGGCAATCACATCAAACATTTTATCGATTTCTTCATTAGTCATTAGCGTTGAATTTAACATTTTCAAAATTGAACAGTGTCCTTTCACCAAAAATGGTAGCTTGACTTAGGTCATTGTCGCGACTAATCAAACTCCTCCAAGTATGGAAAATGTGTGTGGGTTAGATTTTATCGTTATGCTTAGTCACATTACAATATAGTTGGAGTAACATCTGTTTAGATAAGTTGGTTTACTTTTAACTTGCCTTATTTCGCAAGTTACCAAAAGTGTATTAGTTATAAATCATCGAAGATTTATACCTTCGTTATTTCTTTTCCCATTTCTGATAGTGACACATTGTTTACAGAATCAATTTCGGCTTTAATATTGACACTATTGGTACTATTGATATTAAGTTCACTGATTTTACTGTTTCTATGTAGATGCAGTAAACAATATGTTAAATACTACTTTATTTAGTATAATTTATTGTTATGTTACCATCAATGAATTACTACTTTCAACTTTAAAAGCGGTAAAAGATCAGTTAGTATGTTTAATAATAATACCACACGATCGTACTTACCTTTCTTTATCGGAATCGCTCGAGTAGGTAAGGTCCTATACAAGGGCCTTCATTATGAGCTACCGTTTGCCATAAATACAAGCTTTGATACTCATTGATAAACTAACGGGAATACAGTCTTGTAGTTTAGTAATCATTTTACGATTACATTTACAGATATATTTAACATAGGTATATATCTGCTTCGACCTACCTTGGATGGAATTACCTGGCCTGTTTTTTTTAAAACCCTGAAATAAATTGCCTAGGCTTTCTCGATAAACTTTTACACCAGAGATACACTGATGCAATCTAAACAACGGATAGGCACTACACGTGATAGGGGCGGTAGCGGCTACAAACAGTAATTGTAAACTTTATTGTCTTCAGTCACGCGCTTCCTATTACAATATAAGCGATGATCCAGGCATTTCTTTTGAGGCTCAACGGAACACTTCTCTGAACTAAGGTGTTTAAGAGAAGCCAATTTTATTGTATTAAGTTTAAGTTTACACAAGATAAAGTGGAATTGATATTACATTCATATTATTGCTATCAAATCATTACTAATGTAAAATAAAATGAATCAATTTCTTTATTATTTATACGATAAACTTAGTTGTAGTATTTAGAAAAAAACAATTGTATTTGCAGCCCTGTTGACATCTCAAAACTGAGGAGGCCTCGATAGTTATCCAATATTGGGAAGGTACCTCCTCACTGCATTATTCTACTTATATTAAAAATGCCAAGTTAGTAGACATAGATGGTTGGATGGATGTTTAAACGAATTATTAGGAAGGAATATGTTAGGACTTGATAGTGAAATGCGATATTATTTAAATATATGACAACTTTGCCATTTTTAATGATTGAGATGTCCATCTCATCATGGTTCTTAACATCATAAAATATCACATATTTTATTTTACAACTTACGTAATTGCTCTAATTTACAAGTGCATTCCTGTGTACTTGATTCCATCTTTACAACTCGGTCCTTGATCTATACAACGGGCGAGACTGCATTTGACATGGCGGTAACCTTTCACGTTATTATTAACCAGTCACGCGAGCTGAATGTAGTTGTTACAATACATCTCGCACACCCATAGCAGCAGGCAATATGTTGCAGTCTTGGTAGTAAAACGTTGGTACCTATTGAGTTTCAAATACATTAAATAAGCTTGCTTAGCATAAAGATAAATAACTTAATGAGGTAATTTTTTACTTAATGAAAAATGCCAAAAGTCAAAATTGTTGCCCAGTTAACTGATGTAAGTAGTGGTTAAACCACTTTCTGAAATGTTGGATTGTGTGAGCAAAAAAATGTTTTTATTAAATGTATGGATTAAATTTGAAATGACTTACATTATTCGTTATGAAAATATGTTTTGTTATTAATTTAAATTAATTTGCCTAATGCTTAAGTATCTCATACCAAAGAGTATATAATTACTGTGCCTCATACTTGAAGACTGGTTCACAATAAAATACTTGTGTCTATTATTGTCCCTTCAATAGGAGATTTATTTTCAGACTTCTATGGTTGTCGTACAAAATGATATTCGTTTACAAAATGACCATTTACAAATACCATTGACCATTAAACTACTCTACTATTTCCAAATATCTTATGAACATGGTAGGTATGAAGTACTTTGGCATTAGGTAATAAGTTTAATTTAATAACAGAATATAATTTCATAATAAATAATGAAAGCACCTTATTTTTTGAAAAATAGCCTATATAAGCGACTATTTTTGACATGGCAAGGAAAAAGTAAGCGTTTGAAGGTGAAAGAACTTGCAAACAATAAGTGGTATATAACCTTCTATCAACACGTTTGCACCTATGCATATTTATGAATCAAGGAAAACATGGCACCGAAGGCGTATACAACTGGCATCACAGTCGTAGGTGGAAGGAAATGTAACCAAATACAAACACTAAATGTATTACGGTGTAAAAAAATAAGGTTTTGATTGTTATCAACAATGGTCAGATATAATACGGATCGATCACTTATAAGTATAGGTATACATTTTCAAGCCTAGAGCTTTTTAGTTGCAGCCTCAAGAAGACTAGACCAAAATAACAAAATTGGAGACTCCCTACATCAAAACGAGTAGGTACTTATCATATTTCGAGAATGGGTGACATAGACACAGGCAGACAGCACGGCAAAACCACTTATACCATTCCTCTTGTTAATCGTAGATTTGGTTAGGTAAATGTGGAAGTAACATTTTGAAGACACGCGGGGATGTCTCAGATTGCTTTTTTTTTAAATAATTCAATATTATGTATGGTTGTAAACTGAGGTGACTGATAATTTTATCCATGGACTGTTGCTAATACCACAGCCTATATTGTTACAAAGAGTAATTATAAGGACTGTTAGAAAGAGCGGCTTATAATCTTGACTGTAGCTTAAGTATGTCTTTCCTAATACTATGGTGCCTAGTCCAGTGAGAATAAGTAAGTATTATAGGAATACACGACTGTTAGTTACCATTTGGTCGTTGTCAAAGTTCCGCACAGATGCGTTGCTACTGATAAAAACGTAGGACTGCGTATAACGCACGTATTACGAACGCTTGTCCGTTCGTTATTGTTGAACGAATAATATACATATAACATAAAAGCCATGGCTCTTAAACTATAGAACTGAGTATGGCTGTGAACTGAATACACGATCTACCACCTGGAGAACGCCATTTGGTCCGTACATAAAGAATGTATTTATACAAAAAGTAAATAAATAATTTATTATAAATATCCAGCTGGCGCAGTTGTTCATGATTTCCATTGTTTTGCATGTACACAAAACAAGCTAAAATTTTTCTTTTTTGACGTAGAGGTAAGGTTTTGTATTGAGAATGCCATTTCATGGGTAAGTACTAAGTAATATTATTTCTACAAAGTATTAGGTACATAGGTACTTCAGAACTCACGGTTAATGAAACTAGCGTGCGGACAATGGCATCTTTATGTAACGGTAGGATATTGTGTGAGGGTAGGGTATAATGTGTGCTTACGTACTGAACAGATGAGAAATTCCTAAGCGACGCTCCACAATGCAACTCTTTGTGCCGATACTGGCGATGTCTCTTTGAAGTAGTACGCCACTTGTAATTGCTGCGGCCTATATAAAGGACATCAGATATCTTAGGTGTGATATGAAATATCGTAATAAAACTAGTCATAAATAACTGTGCATGTATATTTGGGTTCTACTTTTCTTTAAGCATCAAAAGTATATTTTTATATGTAAACGTATCGCGTAGAAATCACCAAAGCAATTTTGATTCAAAATCTATCGCTAGACTTGCTACTTTCAATCTAAGTAGTCTTAATGTATTTAAACACTTAACTCTGACTTACAGCTACTACACCTAGCTTATTAGCTTGAGTTCTTTACATTACTTTTTTATTTTTATTATAGTCCGAGGGTAGTCACGGACGCGTTGTTTGGTACACCCAAGGACTTCTTTGTGCCTCGGCTTGCCACAATCAATAGGCCAAGGCTGTGTTTAGGCAGTAATAAAAATAGCATGGTTGTGGTCGAAGCATACATAGATTCTACCACTTTTTAATATGAGCAGAACAATGATTATGCCCTAGCAATACAAAAGGAATCCATCTAAAGTCAAAACCTCTAAATGGCATCTTTTCGGTTCACAAAACATACATTACTCTTATCGTAAGCATGAAATACTTCACGAAGCCTTAACACGCTTCCACTACACTCTAGCAAACACTAGGCAACGTAGAGGCCCCATTCCCCTTTTAGCTATGAGAGAGAACTGTACACGACGGCGAAATGATATACTCATACTGTATTCTTGTATTGTAGAACATATTTCTTTGACGTAGGGATTTTTTCTTCATGAAGCACGGACACTTTTTATGCAAAGAATATTTGAATACCTACTTCCTATAACTTTATAAAATTTAGTTTGTAAATAATTTTCAGTTGGACCATTACTACCACCTACATCACCTAGGGCTGTCTGGTAGACAATGCTATGAGGCATTAATATGCCTTTAGGTTAAGGTATGCAAAAATTTAAATAAATATATACAAACACAGACAGATTTGACGACTCCGTGGCGCGTTGGTTAGTGACCCTGACTAACGAACCGTGGGTCCCGGGTTCGATCCCCGGCCTGGGCAAACATTTATTTGGCAGATAAATGTTTGTACTCGGGTCTTGGGTGTGCAAAATTGTGTTGTTTTCTGTATGTG
>DWLO01000362.1:0-21507 GCA_018245335.1 Dalla quadristriga
TTGTCACAGAGGTCAGGGGGGGCAGGGGATGGGGGGAGCTGCATGCTCGTTTCTTTTCTTAAAACAAAAAAAAAAAAAAAAAAAAAAAAAAAAAGCAAGTATGTCAGTGTATATCTTTACATGAATCGTGTTTTTCTCACCCCCATATCTCTGCCTTTTCTTAAGGATAGACTTTTGAGATTATGAACTTCGATTAAGCTTAAGTGGCTTAGGACACTATAAGAAATTGAGTCCTTCAGAGATGTGAATTTAGAATAAGTTCAAAGTTTGCATTTTTGTTACTGACTCACTGATTCACCGACAACTCGTTGTAAAAATTACCAAACTACCTGGAAACGAAAAAATGTTACACAATAATAGACCTTACAGTAAATACACTGCGGTCATATCTGCTCTTTTCAATTGACTTCAAAAGGGAGGAGGCATCAATTCGACTGTGTTTTTTTTTATGGATGATACGCGATATTTCGCAGCAGTTCGTATACTTTAAATAAGTAGTTCGTATACTTTAAAGTTAGTCATATATAAATTTTAACAAAATTTCATCCTTCTGTTGTGCATAATGGGAGGAATGAGCATGTTAAAGTGGGTAAATTCCCTTCACGCAAGCCGATTTTCATGAAAATTGGCACGTAGATGTAGGTATTGGAGGTGAAAATACAATAGTGTGGCAGCCTGACTTCAAAATATTACATGTATAAACAAAATTATTGTTATATTTTACTATGTAGTCGGTTTTTAAATATTTATGTATAGTTATTTTAGTCCATAACTTCACTTCACTCCAATGTTAATGAGCGCAGGCTACTGATTTGTGTTTTATATTTGTACTTCTTTGATAGGCTGAATTTTTTTTGGTCTTGGCTCAATTTTTAGTTAAGGTTTTGTTTAGGACAAATTTCATGTATACGAAGTCATAGGCTTTTAATCCATATTTTGCTAGATTCTCATGAATTGTGACGCCTAATCAAACATTCTCAATATCGTGTATTTAAAATTTTGCTCTAAGATATCTTACAGGATTATAATTTTTGGTAGAGATCTGTAGACATCGACGCTGGAAAGCATTAACGTAGAGTAATCTGTAAAAGCGAATTTGTTTATAGGAGGTGATAAACTTTTCAATTTTTTTTAAAACTCATTATGTCCGTTTTCATTGTTCTAAAGTTGCAATTTTTGGACACTATTGTAATATTTATTAGATACATAAGTTTATTTATGCGGAACTTAACTAAAGTAATTAATATTTTGTATCTTACGACGTTTACAAACCATTAATACTTAGTAATTGAAATACTCGCTGCAACCAAGGGGTAAAAACAGAGCTTGGACAGGGCAGTTTACCCAAAGATTTAAACATTTGAGTAAAGTCAGATGGTTCCTGAGAACTTGTTTATTCACAGCATTTATGGTACAAAAATGAAAACGTTTTATTTACTCTTTTCAGCGATCGATCAAAAATAAATGTTTTAAAAACACCATTATCAAGTACACTATTTTAATTCATTAAATAATGTTAAAGTTTACATGTTTACCCTGAGAAAATGGCAATTTCGGTTAACCAGACAACATTCTAAGCCACGAACTCAAATAATAGTACTATTTTGTTAGTTTCCGAGGCCAATCTGCACATCAAGATCAGCTAATAAAACCATGCGTATAATTTACCTGACTTATAACACTAATCCGATCAAATCATAGTAAAGTTGATTCTTACTCGTAACAATGCTCATTGTTTTTATATATTATGTGGATAGCAAACGAGCATGCAGTGCATCCATCTACTGCTGCCCATAGACATCGGTGATAAACCTCGAATAGGACCATACGTGGGACAGCTAGTTAATTAGTTTGTCTTGTTAGTTATAATGTGTTAGCAGGAATATTATTTATTTAGTATTCTTAAGCTAAAGGACTGTGGGATCTAGGATTGTTAGTGTCAGTTAATCCTGTTGGTAAATATTAGTAATTGTCCAGTCATAATCGTTAGTATTTGCCTTATTTAAAGCTGGTCACAAATGCGCTGCTACTCGCCTCTTGTCTAAGAGTAACCGGCATCTACAGCTTTCCGATTGCAAAAGGCATTTATAAGGCATAGCTTTTTCAAGGCATCGCTTATTAATGTTATATAATGTATAATGTTGAAGCACTCATTGCAACGCAACTTGTGGCAATCGAGTCGTATCGACATCTTCAACAAATAGCATCTTCAGCATGCTGTGGTAGCCTATAATTAAGACTACATTTAGTTAGATTGTTACAAAGATTTAGATGTAAGTATATAATGTACTGTCTTGTTGGTTGCCCTTTTTAAATAAAATAAATATTCTTTGTGTGATCGGTTTTATTAATTTGATGACTGCGAGTGATAAAATTCTCCGGAGCTTCCGTACACCCGAAAATGACGCGGCTCTCGGTAGTTATCGTTAGTCGTTAAGCTTTGACGGTGCGAGGCCCGGATTTGAAAGTTCTGAAACTCTGGTTGACCTTTTACTTTTCCAGTTTTATTTATTTATAAGAGTAAAACTAGTTTAATATCTACAGATCCTCTAAGCTCATGATTTTAGCAAGCCCTGCTATTATAAACCATCATCAAAATAAACTATTACAACTAAGTTTTGTCTTCAAAATTGAAAATGTATTACGATTCTTACTATAAGTTATAACAACCTATACATACGTACAATCACAAGTTCGTGGTCCAAAAAGAAGAGTGCGTACGAAAACTTATTCAAAAGACCGCCTCATTAAATAAATCACGTCAAATCGTTCATTTAAAGGTTAAATTCATGAATCATAATCTAGATTGCTTAACACGTTTTAAAATGCTCAGAATTAAAAAAAAAAACTCTATTGCAATATAAAATGTGGCATAGCTAGAAAAAAAAACGATGGAAATTCATTGCACATAATTTATGAGCATTACCAATATTACTGGTCAAAGGGTCCATTGTCTGTCTCATTGGTAATAACAGCTACGGGCTGGCATAACCCTATTAATTTTAAAGATGTGAGAGTTTTGAGTTAGTGAGGAATTTATGGTTGAATGTTTGTTACTCAATCACGCAAAAACTGTTGAATAGATTCTTCTTATTCATGACTAAGTAAATGAAACGGAGAACGAGCAGCTATGTACTCTGTGCAGCAACTACCATTTACTGCGATCACCAACCCACCTGCCTTGCGTCGCCATTACCGGCAAAAACCTCCCAGTTTTGAGGAACTCTTTAGTCTAGCAGTGAACTGTTATAGGCTGTTGATGATTGTTGAACATGAACCAAACAAACTTAGTGAAATTGTTTGACTTTACATTTTTACTTGACTGCGTCTGTAGGAGGTTAGTGTTTTTCGAGTGTTTGTATGTACGAGTATGTATCGTATTTATGTATGTTTTATATCTTTGTCATGCTGCTGTGTAGCCTGAACGGCTTCATGAATTTTAACAAATGGGTCGTCGTTAGCTTCGCCTTGATAGTCGAAGTTTCATAGTGTCATAATAAATATTTGGGAAAAATAAATACACTATGCCCGTCAGCAGCTTGTCAGTCCGCATGCGATAACTTTTAAAATTTTTATATTTCGAGCTGAGATATTCATTTAAGTTAAGTGCTTTTGCAGTCAGGTTTTTGGTTTGTTTTTTAGTAATTTAAATTATTCAGTCATTTCATATTTTCCTGTAAATAATCATCCATGAAGTATTTACTTATCATGATGGACTCAATAAACATTTTAATTCTACTACTAATTTGGGATCATATCTTCAAGTACCTACATATTTATTGTACAGGAAAAACATAGCCAAAAATGTTTTCCGCCATTTTCTAAAGTTATAAAATGTATGTCACTATTGAATCGAATATTGGAAATAAGATCACTGTATCAATATTTTTTAAATTCCATGTTAAAATTATGTAACATAAATCAGAATTTACATATTTTATGTCGCATATAATTAAAATATCATACAGGGTCATAAAAAATATCGATATTAAAAACCATCCACAATCGGTTGTAGCCTCTTTAAATTATCTATAACGCTTTATTTGTATTACCTATGGCACTTCGTAATCCCCAATAGCGTTGGAGGTTGCCCAACTTTTTGAACAGCTACGATGGGAAAAATCCACAAGGTATTAGCGTTTCGTATTAAGTTTATGGTATCACTCATTTCTCTCAAATAAACAATTTAGTTTTTCTGTAAAAAGTTACTTGACCAGCTCCTGTCTAACAACATGAGATCATGGTTTGTAAATTAGGGTCGAAGAACTCCACGTTGATGATACTCCAAGAATGTATTTTTTAGTTTTTTTATTAATTCTAAAATTAACGAGGTAATTAATTAAGCATCACGGCAAGAGCTCCGAATGTTTGATTTCGAATATTATGATGCATTATTTAATTTTTGATCGTGAAACTTAAATAGGACTTCTAAAAAATTAACGACGCCGTGTTGCGTTTACTTTTTATTTAAGTTGATTTACTAGGTAATGGTTCTACATCAATCTACATGTTATAGAATTGCACTATATGCATAGAAATACATTTGCTCTTTATCTAAAGCTTCAATAATAATAAATAGGAATAATAATAATAGACACAATAAGTGTAATAAAGTAATAAAATATTGAGCATGTCATATTATTACAGTAACTAAAATTTTGTCTCATATACGTTAATCTCACAGCATTTAAAACAGTAGGAACTATATAAGTACGCTTTTTATATTTTACTAGTAAACATTACAATATTCACTAATACACATAAATATTTTTACCACGGTAACAGGTTTAATAATGAAAAAAGTAACAGCGAACCTAAAACTTGAATAACTAGTACAGCTCCTTTTTACTAGAGGGTTATGTTTTTCGAGTTTTTGTATGTATGTCTATTTCTTTGTCACGAATTTATAGAAATGTCGTTAGCTTTGCCTTGATAGTCTAAGTGTTATGGTTTAATTTTTGGAAAAAAATAACATAGCCGCCCCCGCCTGCAATAACTGCTAAAATTTTCATAGTTCTGATTTTAAATTTTTGTTAAGTGCTTTTGCAGTCGGATTTTTGGTTTCTTTTTGAATTATCTAATTTATCTATGCCTTTTCGATTCCTTATCGATCAAAAATCGTGTGATAAATTTTACACACGACACAATAATAAATTATGGGAAAGTCTTTTCTTTCAACAAAAATAAAACTTCTATGTGAATTAAGTTTATTTATACTATGGCAGAACTGCATTGAAAAAAGCGAAGCACGATACGATATTTTATAATAGCACGATAGCGAGCGAAGTCCCAAGAACCAACTAGTTTGATTTACATTGAAGATAAGTATTAAATACGCGTGGATGCTTCCTTAGCCTTTTTTCTTTTAAAGGTCAATAACTTATCAAAATAGCATCAGAAAATACTTCTTGCTTGGAAATTAATACATTGTTTTGTAATTACATAATGTATGCTTGTCTGTTGGATAGATAATAATGAATAGGTTTTTTACTTAAATTTATTTCCTCAAGCAGATATCAAGGCATCAAGCTGCCATTGTTACATATGAGCCATAATTGTTACCTGCCATCAGCTGGTGTCATCCACCTATAAGTGGTAGAACGAGCTTATCACGAAATTTTCCAAGCTCGATTGCTCGGACAGGCAGTCTTAAAACTGTTTAATTAAAATCGCGGAACGACCGGTATTTTTAAGAGAATGCATCAATCCTCACTTGAAAATGAAGCGGACGGATCGCGTAAGTAAGTTAGTAGTAGCAGTTAGTTTAGTGTAAGTTAGTCCTGTTAGTAAATATTATTAATCCCAGTTAGTATTCGGTAGTATTTGTCGTATCCGAAGCTGGTCAAAGATACGTTGCTATCTTTGAGGACTGAGGTAGTCGCTTCTTGTATACTCGTAAGTGTAACCAGAAATCCGCACCTATCCGACTGGAACATTGTTGAAAAATAATTATTCCACTGCAGAAATGGGTGTGGCGGTAGTACCGCCCCGGGTGAACACAGCGTATACAGGTTCAAATACCTTCCTAAAATTATATTATTGTAGGAATTTATGAGGTTACCTTTTTTTACTTATAATCTTCTAAGTTGTGAAAATAATATAATGTAAACCTCAAGGCATTACAATGTAAACGAGCCGTTGCATGTAGTTCTTTAAATTTCATAAACCTGGCCATGTGACACAGCTACTTATCTTTTTTATGTCCAAGCTTGAATTTCTACAACAATAAAGTTGACGATAATTTCAAAACGGTCGGTCGGACGTAGGTATATAGATAACGATTTTTTAAATCAGCATTATACATTCACGGGATTTTGTAAAGGTGTTTGCATAAAACAACCACAAACTAGATAGACAATAACAGTTACACTAAAGTGAGTTACGGAACCGGAATTTATACATGCTGTATTATTTATTGCCCTTAATGACCCCATGGTCCGCAGCTCTATGTTTGTGAATTACTTTTTTATTGGAGACTGATGTCAACTTTTAAATCTGCAATAATGTCTGAGATAGAATTATTCTTGTTCTGGAGATGAACAATAAAACAAATAATTAAGATAATCATCATCATCACAATGGCAACAGCTCATCACCAGTCTACTTCTGAGCAGATTTTTTATCCTGCCAGGTGTGAAATCCGTAGGAGCGGTAGAAATGTAAGTTAGAAACACGGTAGTGTGTAAGCGATGTTCGAAAAAGAATAGGCGACGCACGGCATGTGTATATTTACTCGAACCATTTCGAGCTACTTGCACCCCCCTCATAACTCATAAACTATAAGAACCTTTAACTTTCAATTTTTCATGCATAATAATATGGCTCCCTTGAACACCTAGAATCCTTAAACCATAGTTATGAAATTGTACATTGTGTTCTAAAATTAAGTTATAAGAATATTTGATACATTATGTACTACTGAATTCATAACTTGGCGAAAAATTCTATTTACAACTCAATTATTTGTAGTACTTTGGAAAGTATAGTTGTTCTATATTTTCACACTACAGTGTGACACACAGTAGAACAACTATCAAAAGTACATTTTAAGCTTAAGTCAAACGTAATATTATAATGACTAGTAAAACTAGCCAAGCTATAAATTCGATATTAAAGAATATTAAAAAGTTTATTGATAGGCAACAAAGAAAAAAAAGCCAGATTTTTAACTTCTATTAATATTCGTTAAGTGCAATCCGATACTACAAATTTACATTCCTTGTTATGTACATTTAAATGATATTATTCACAGTAAAGAATAAATTAAGTATTGATGGGTTAAGTTATTTATTATTATTATTATCTGTCTTGCACCGCTAAAGTTATAAAAAACTTGTTGGATCACTTTAGTTTCGGTAATGGTATTATTCTTTGATTTGTGGTATAAATCACTACAAATGCGCGTTTCCGAGCATTTGTATTGCGTATATTTGAATTAATAAAAGTACGTTTATTTTTAATGTAGTCTCATGATTTTTATATTTGATTTTAAGGTTCCGTCTTTCAACAATAAGTATAATTATGTAAACTTGACATTTACACCTTTATAGTGCATTAGTAATCTAGTTTGAAAATATGTAGTCAAGTCTTTGTGTAGCTTTTGTGTAGCTGTTATGGTGATATGTATTGTGGCAAAACCATCAGCTGCATACTGTAGGGCATTGGTCTTACCTGAGGAGCGTGTTCTTTTACGCTGCTTGGGCTTCTGCTTCTAACTGATGGACAAACTGAGAGTCCAACGTTTCAAGGCCGCCCGATTGCCCTTAACAAGGTTAGACGCCTGCATTAGATCCAACGACAACGGACGTTACCGACTGCTTTTCGTGCCATCTGAAGCATGGAAGTGCTGATACATTTTTATCACTAGCAGTGACTCATCCAACTTTGGGAGTTAAAACACGAAGTTGCTTGAATTTGTCTATCAGTTCAGGTTTACACAGGCCGCGGAATTATGGATGTTACAAACTTGTAACTGTGTGTCTGTGTGTAAATGCATAAAAAAACCAAAAAAAAAAAACTAATTTCATCAAAAGCATTTAAAAACACATACATGATAAAATTATGCCAATGTGACCATTTCAACATTGCACCACTTGCCAAAAATTGATGTTTCATCTATACCAACTGGATTCGTGGTGGTCCTCCGCAAATCGGTTCACTCAATAATTTTTGTCGTGCTTGCTGTGGAAAAAGTTTACTTCCTTTTTTTAGAAGCAAGCAAAGGAGCATTTAGTTCCACCAACCACTGATGCCATGGATATCTCAAACAAACTTCGAATAGGACTGTACGAAAGACTAATAGTTTGTAAGTCCCGTAGTATATGAATAAAAGTTGCTTAATATTCTTTAGTAATAGGACTCTGGTTTCTTCTGAGGTTTGCTTAGTGACATAAAGTTTTTGAAATAAGGCGCAAAAAAAGCTTTCCTTTATGCCTAGCGACGCAATGGCAACTCGTCTGGTGTTCCTGGTACCCATAGGCGACGGTGACCACTTACCATCGAGTGGTCTGTCTGCTTTCGTTGAGTTCAATTTTTTACAACTTATAGGTATTAAAACCTTAAAAAAATATTATATATCTTTTAATCTATGATTTCAGTTTTATGCCACACTTTTTCAATATTTAACTTTATATAGGTAACCTCGACTAAACAAAAAAATGGCTATGTAACTTCTGAATTTCCTAAATTAAGGAACAGTTATAAGTACCGCATAAATAGTTCGTGATGCCATAATTATGTTATTTTAATTAAACATAAGATAACAAGATGTGTACTTAATTAGAACTAAATTAAAACATCTAATCTGTTTAAAATGTTTCGCCGATGTTAAT
This sequence comes from Dalla quadristriga, assembly GCA_018245335.1. Classification (NCBI taxonomy): domain Eukaryota; kingdom Metazoa; phylum Arthropoda; class Insecta; order Lepidoptera; family Hesperiidae; genus Dalla; species Dalla quadristriga. The sequence continues at coordinate 8,832 of DWLO01000362.1, forward strand.
GAACTGTTGAACGTAAAGTTTCAGCATATGAAAAGTATGAATCCTATTTACTGCAACGATCGCATGAACATTTATCATGATTTAAATAGGTCAAGTATTTATTATCTTAAATATAATTCTTCACTCTCTCAGCAAATTATTTAAATGTTATTGCATTTGGGCGTCCAAAGTGGGTGTTCTATGAGTTATATAAAAGCCTGCGCGGATTTTTTACCCGCATTCAAACTAGTTCAACCAAGCTAGGCAAATCTAAAAAAAAAAAATGAAATTCGCCGTAAGTAAATTGATATAGTGGATCAGAACAACATAAATGTTACAATAAGTTATTTTTTCGATAATTTGTGGTGAACATGTTGGTAAATAACTTGAAATATCTTTGTTTATGCAGGTAGCAGTTTTAGCCTGTGCGTTGGCTGTTGCCAATGCCCAGATCAATAACTTCGGTTTCGGCCAGAGCCAGCAAGGCCAGTACCAGCGTTACCAGCCCAACAAATATCAGCCCAACAAATACCAGCCGTTCAATAACCAGGCCTACAAGCCAACTCCCTTCCCAGTCAGGCCCGCCGTAGCTAAGGCCAACGCGTATGTGTCGGTCACTCCCGCCCCGGCCCCCGCTCGCCCCTTCGTACCCGTGGTCCCCGTCGTCCCATACACTCCTGTTGTCGCTCCCGCGGGTGTTATTGCACGAGTGGCTGCTGACGCTCGCTCTGCCGAGACTCTGAAGTCTGGATTCGAAATCAACCCCGACGGCAGCTACAACCACTTGTAAGTTCATCCTCGTTTTTTTGTCGTTATGAAAGTTGTATTAGTAAAACCGATACCAACCTTGAAAGAGATTACAGTCTTCTGCCGCCCAAGTGAGGGTCAGGGGAGCCTTTTAGAAGATTAAAGAGAACTCTTAAGAAACAAGGTTCAAATCCCTTGTTTTTTAATTTAGTGTATTAGTTTTACTCAGTAAACAATAAAACATTTACGTTGCACTAACTACTATTTGCTTTTGACAGCTTCGAGACCAACAATGGTATTGCCGCCCAGGCTCAGGGTACTCCCCGCAACTTTGGTGGCAACCCACCTTTAATCGCCGACGTCGCGCAAGGATCCTTCTCCTGGGTGAGCCCTGAGGGCAAGACCATCTCCGTTGTCTACACTGCTGACGAGAACGGTTACCAGCCCCAGGTATGAATCTAATATCATCAATTGGAAAGTATGACAGAATAAATGGATGGATGTTTGTTACTCAATCACGCATAAACTTCTGAACGGATATTTATGAAATTTGGTGTGAAGATAGAAGATAGACCTGGTTTTTTTTTTCTAAGGGGATAAAATAGGATGAAAAGTTTGCATGGAAGACAGGTTAATGTAGGCAGAGGCGCGTACAGTAAGTTGCTTCTGCAATCCATGGCCACTTATAATCAACAGTGACCTCTCAATTAGTGACCTCTTGTACACTTTTTGATCGCTTTGCCATATAAGGGGTACTAAAGTACGCTTGATTTTTTTTATTTATGTTTTGGGGTAGAAGCGTCCACAGCCCTGATCAGAATCTGAAACAGATTAATTGGATACTACTGATGAGGATGCAGTTGATCCAGCTATTGTTGATGTGTTTTTGTATTATTCTGCTTCTGTAATTTATGTGACTAAGATATCTCTTTATACGGACAACAAAAAGGGTGTTTGTTACAAAGCTTTACTCACCCCACTTTACCCAAGAATGATTTTGACTGTACTTACACATATGTGCAATGTGCATTAAATTAATCAATTGAACATAGCATGAGTATTAAAAGTATTTATTTTAATTACAGAGTGATGCTCTTCCCGTGGCTCCGCCTGTACCCGCCCAGATTGCCCGAGCTTTGGAGTACGTCGCCAGATTCTATAACAAGAACTAAGAAGTCTAGCGTTCTTGAAATACGAATCTCACCGCTTAGATGCATCACATATTTCAAGATTTAAAGTTAATTTAATACTGCCTGTATGATATGAAACAAATAATTTAAATGTGATATTTTAGTATGTTGGTACTACTGCAGAGTCTTCGAATGTTTGCTAATGCAAGTCAAAATGAAATTAAATAGTCAATACTAATCTGATCTTTTATTTATTGTGTATGTCAAAAAATATTTGAACCTACTATGCTGCGTATTATTCACATTTTGATTAAATATATGATAAGAATAGCCAACGGGTATGCAGTCCCACCAACCACTGTTGCCCATAGAATCTGAGACAAACCTCGAATAGGACTGTGTGAGGGACTGTCAGTTAGTTAGTCCTCTTAGTAAAAGGTCGTAATAGGATTAATAGTTATTTAGTATTCGTTACTCGTACTCGTCCTACTACAGTAGGAGTATGGGAGTTAAGTTCTTCTCAGCAGTAGTTAGTTGGATATTTTAATAGGCATAGAATAAACTCAACTGAATTATGAAAACAGATACAAAAAGAAACTCAAGTTTTCTACAAAAGTCAATATATGTATCATATATGTAGTATATACTTTCACGCATAGCATAGCACCTCCTTCCCTCCCACATAGGAATACATGCACATGCACTATGAAAATATACATACCAACAAATAAACATACATACCAGTGTATGTTGGTATACACTGGTATGTATGTTGGTGTATATTTTCATAAAACACGTGTTGTTGGTGGTCTAATAACACGTGTTTCGCCCCAAAACAAGGCGTCATCAGGGTAAGTAGACTCTACGGGGGACTACTTTATGCGTCTTTGTTTAAAAACAAATGTCTATATATAAGCGTTCTTAACTACTATTGTGTTTATTATATTATCCACTACATTATATATTCAAAATTTATTTTTTAGTTGTGTATAACGAAAGACTATTAATTCGATTTCAACTAAATAAGGTCAAGAGGATGATATATGCGTGCAAACCATTAATGTCTCGAAAACGACTTGTAGTAATGAGGTCGATTTACCTTTGGCAATATTCATTCATTTAAATAATATGATTTAGAGAATTCGTTAATGTATTTTATAGTAGCTTTGCTTTGCAAGTTTAAAATATCATCCACTATTATACTTTTAGTTATGTTTTTCAATAATATTATAACATACGAGATCTGTTTAAAAACAATGTCAGAAACAGTTAATTTAAATGTTTTAGGTTGTAATTTGTGCCATCCATACACGATTAATTGTCAAATGGCTGATTCTTGGTAATCATATAATTTTCATATTTGACACCAGGATTTTAGCTTTTGATATGTTTTTTATATTTTTTTTTCTGTGTTCATTTCAAATATCATAACTTGTTATCAAAGAATACAGATTGCTTCATCTTTGAATATGGTATCGTAAAATCTACTATTTCTGATTAATTGCTTTGAGCTGTTTTCCGTTTCGGTAAACTGTAGTACGATCCATTCTATTGAAGATAAACTTGACACGCTTGACATTATACGTAAATGTCCCTCAGAATGAAGGATATCAATATGTTTTATTAACGATGTTTAATATTGTTAAAGTACTTGTTGTACTGCTGGATTCAGAGTTCACAGAACTGATCGGAATGGCGTTAATTAGGGGAGGAACCCCCAAAGGATGAATAGATGTTATTGGCTGGTTGTAAACCACAGTTGCCCACTGCAGGACACGGGTCTCTCCTCACAACTGAGGAAGCCTGGAGCGTACTCCACCATGTTGTTCCAATGCGGATTGGTGGAGGGATCAGTGACCAGCCCGAGTAAGTAAAAATTATACTCATAGTAATAATAATAATAATGTAGCAGCTATGCCAATTACTTTAAACACATATCCCAGTGACAACACTATTGAATGCACGCGTAGGGTAGGCCGGTGTGAACTTTTCTTTTCTTGTCTTCTCATTTATAAAGTTATCAGTTAGCTAAATCAATTATTAACATTGAGACATAGTAGTTCCAACAGAATTTTTTTTTAAAAGTTAATAATAACAATTGTAGCTCAACGAACGAGCAGACGGGTCACCTGATGGTAAGTGATTACCGTCGCCTATGCACACTAGCCAGAGGTGTCGCCAATGCGTCGCTGGCCCTGAAGGAGAGCTCTTCTTGCGCCTTTTTTGAAGAACCCCATGTCATTGTCCACTGAGAAAACCTCAGACGGATCTCATCCCATAACAGACGCTGCGGGGCAAAAAAATTGCGCGAGCCGTTTCGTGGTGGACCGCCCCGAATCCATTTGGTGCTTATGAAACATCAGTCTTCGGCGAGTGGGTCGACGGAGGAATGGTGGCGTTGGCATAATATCTTCTCGTTCCTGGGAGCACATACTAATAAATAGAGCCGGTAGAATATGCAGAAGGAGCCTATGCCCCTCCGTAAACTAAGGGGTAATAGGGTAGGTAAGGGGTATTAGTAATCCTGGAATTTTTGACGATTCGTACCGCGCGCTTTATTATGGAGTAAACTGGGTGAAGCTGGTTATGTGGTGCTCCGTCCTAATGGTGGTATCAGTATTGTATGTCTGTTCGAGCTTAAAATTTTATAAAAAATAGCAATTCCCAGTCTATAATAATAACAACGACATTAAAATAATGTGAGGCCTATCCTATCTTTAAATAATGAACAGTGAGGTAATATCTAATGAGATTTTAATGTATTATGTTTAACGTACTCGTATGTAAACCAAGCGTGCGCTACGCGACTTATTATGTACCTGTCTGGCCTGCCCCGCCTCGGCCGGATTTTTTCACAAACCTATTCAGGGCCTTTTGAACTTTATTTACATGCTGTAAAGAATATACCTATAATAAGAATATAATCAAGAAATTTGTTATTTATATTTAAGATTTTCGAATATTTATGTTGTATAAATGTCTTTACAACAATTTAAAAAAAAACTTTGTTTATAAGTATCGCATTTTCTTATATTGCATCATCTCGCTCGCACATTTTAACATTTTCAATAATTATATTATTGGAGAATATCAAAATGTTATTATAAGATTCGTATGCCTATGTTACACAATATAATAATTAAAGATTGATTGATTCAATAAAAAGTAATATGGATCCGTACAGATTAACTTGTATGAAAGTCATCCAGTCACGGAGCACCTAACTCAGAAGCTGTGTTGCGGTTGGATATAATTCTGCACGGGATTTAGTAACCACCTATCATTAGGTCTAGTACATTTATTGCAAGCCACTTATGCCACAAGCCACTGGTGCGTATGAATTGAGTTTTGAAAACGAGTTGCTGATTTGATAAAATCAAAGACCAGTTTGTAAACCATCGTGGACGTTCCGTTGACAGTTAGTAATAAATGGTGATAATTTTGGTAGCACTTTTAGGGTTAAGAACGTAAAAAGAAAAACCTTAATGGTGAGAGTTCAATAAATATTTAGTACCTACTTCATATTTTTATGACTAATATGACTATTTATTTAATGAAATATTTACAATTACTTTAAATATTCCGAAAGAAGAGAAGTCCTGATGGGCTTAGTTAGGTATTATGATTATCGTCAAGGAATCTTTCTGTTGATTATTGTATTATACCGTGGAATACTAGTTTCCAACTCGCTCTTTACTAACTTTGTAGTTGAATGACTGAATGTAGTTTTAGGAATAATACTGATATCGAAAAATTGATTAATCGCCAAGTCGGTGTTTTTATTCAATTATTTTGACAATAATTTTTTCGTTAAAGAAATACAATTTGATGTAGAAGGAGTCGTCATTCACTGTAGCAAACTAGTTTCGGATTCAGGAGATCTTTGGATGAACAATGAGAAAAAACACGTCCACAAAATTATTATATGGTTGTAGACAAGGTGGCAGAATTGGTATACGGTTCGCCCGGGGCGGAACCACAGCAACGCCCATTTCTGCGGTGAAATTATTATTTTTCAACAATTGTGATTCGGTCGAAAAGGTGTGGATGTCGTTTACATTTATAGGTTTTTACGTTTACAGGAGGCGATCATCACAGTCCTCAGGGATAGCAACGGATTTGTGACCAGTTACAAACGGGACTACTTCTAACCGCTACTAACAGGAATATCACTGACACCGACTAACGGGACTTACAGTCGCTAACAGTTCTTTCTCCCATGGTCCTTATACTAACGAATACTAATTGGACTAATATCCCCGGTTCCTTTTACGGTCCTGTTTGAGGTTTGTCAAAGATGTCATGGGCGGTAGCGGATGATTGAAGCTGCATGCCCATTTGCTATCTTATTAACGTAAAAAAAGCCTGTTCGTCCGGTTGCTAATGGAACTATAAATTGATGAGAGACGTATTACAGCAGCAAATCTCCAAGTTGACTTTGTCCTTGGTTTTTATAGGTGTCACATTAGTTCAAGGCAGGAGGCGGCTGAACCCACGCGGCTGGCCTGTGCTCATCAACATTCGTTGCTTACGCAATCTAACAGAAATTTTGAACAGGTTTTGGGAGATTAATCCTCGCCCCGATCTTATAAATAATGCTAAACTAATATAAATGAATATATTTTTTTTAAACGGGTATTATCTACAGAAACAAAGTAAAATAGCTTTAAATTAAATACCGTTATGTTATGATGTTTTTGTAACTAACTAGCTGTTCCCCGCAGCTTCGCTCGCGTAAAGTAAGCAATTTTTTTCTGTACACATGTTTCGACCCAGGCTTCAGGTTGTAAATTGAATCTAAGATGATTCTTGAATCAATCAGGCCTCACATGAAATCGTTGATATTCTATTTTATCGCCTTAGGCCGCCTTATTTTTCATAAATGTCGACACACACAAAGACTTCTTTTTTCATTATAATTAAAAGGATATAATTTATCGTGATTATTATCTAACGAGTATAACCGTGATTTCATCCCTTTACAGGTGATTATGTTTCGTAAGATTGTATTAAGATACGATTGCAGATGCCTACACTGGCTAATAAACATTATTCATTAATTTTGTAGGTTTTATTGTTATAAGGGTTTGCATGTGTTTAGTGGTTAGGTTATGAGTGAGTAGTATTTCGCTAGATTATTATTTTAAATGAACGCTTTATATCCAAAGCTGTCATGGTACTTTTTACGCACATTGTCTGGTATATTTAATAGGTATACATACCACCTTTAAACGGGGTCAACGAGTTGTTCAATCGTTAGTCTTCCTATAAATCAGTTAAATGCGAGCTGTTTCAGCACCTATCTTACCTGTGTCTGAGTGTGCAAGTGAACTTGTATAATAATACTATGTGGAATCATTCAGTTAAAGATAAATCTGTAACCAATCTAAAAGCCATTGCATCGAACTAATTTCCCACAAATCTGTTTGCTTGTATATTAGAGCTCTCAGGACTCAAGTCTGTTTTGTAAATTATATTAACTTTTATATCGTTGGGCATGACTTTGGGATTCGTGGTTTTTTATTGAGATAAATATTTCGGGACATTACAGGCCGCTGTTGTTTTATACAATGTTAATAATGAACTTTCTTAAATATATTCAAAGTCAACAACATGTTCAGTTTTTGTAAAAACCAAAATAAAATTAATGACAGCTTTGGGAAAGAAGCTGAATATTAACTAACATACTTAATGTTGTCGTCCTCCATAAAAAAAACAACACCTCAAATTTTTTAAATTCTGTAAATTTTGCCCTAAGTACAGCTACGGAATCCTTGGTTTACAGCTTGTACATGAAAAATACTAAAATTTGTATTTATTAAATTTCAAACTATGTAACACTTTGTGTATTTATGCATTCTTTATTATACACTAGTAAAAAGGTACACTTTTAATAGGGAGAGGTGGTACAAAGGCGAGCTTGTCTCTAGAAGAGATCTCTTCCAGCCAACTCATCTAGTGTGATGATACATTAGTTAGGAGGGTTATAAAATGTGTACGTTAATTATATATTTAAAATTTAGCTGTAATATTTACTAACAATAGTAAGAGTAGATTATAGTAAATTATAATGACTAAAATAAACTGATATATATAATATACATATATTATTATAATACACCTACTCAAATTAATAAAGGTATAATTATATAAATACAATATACATAATACGTAAATACTGCGTGGAACTTTGAGCTACTTGGGTAACAAATGTTCTTTAAGTTTATTTTCAAAGATAGATGACGACGGGCTGTCGCGGATATGGACTGGGTGGCAGCTTATTCCATAAGCGAGTTGCACGAACCGTGAGCGATTTAGAGATAAATTTAGAATAAGAAAACGGGAAGTCTAGGAATTTAGGAATAAACAAGAGCGCTTATGAGGCTTAGAAGAATTATTAGAGCTGTGAGAAATAATGGCAATAAATTTAATTAATGTTGAATTCAATCATGTTCAAGTTGCCTCTAGATCACCATTGAGCTCTAGTCTCGTTAGACTGAGAAAGGTTACTTTTCTCCGCCACGGCTAACCGCTAGCCAAGTACTGCGGGTTGGCAGGCTTCATACGATTTTGATAGCGTTAGAGTCCATTTTCCTCAATATGTTTTCCTCCTCAGTTAAAGTAATTGATATTTAAGTGTAACAAGCACAGAGCTTGCAAAAATCAAAATGCTTCTAATGAATCATCCAACGGCCCATAATAACCGTTAAGTAAGTACACGGCCGAAATCTTAACATTTATCCCCGCTTCGATCTGAAATATGAAAAATGCTTATTTAATTACATGTATGGCAGCCATTTTGTTTTGTTTTTTCTTTCATCAACTGCGCACTTAATGTGTGATTGAATCAGGAAATCAATCAGAGAACATTATTTGTCTGCGAAACAAAGGCGTAATTGCGTAATGTGAGATGCGCTTCTCATCGCGAGTACCAGCCATCGTGATACTATGCGGTCCGTGCGGCCTTAGCATTTGCCATACGCCGTCACATCTCTACCAACAGTACCAACTACCTATATTCTTTATTTTCATGGAATAATACATGAATACTTGACTAGTTACTTATGCTATCGTACAAAATCGTCTGGCGGACTCTAACATTTTAGCGAATTATATGCTTCACATCTCGAAAACTCGATAAATAGATCGTGTAGTTCTGTCGCTGCTGGAATAACATTTACCGCACAAATTATTGTCTCAATCTTGGTTAAACTACTTCGTGAGTAGTGTTTTTATTAAATGCGTCATTCGCTAAAATGGCAGATATTATGGATAAGTTTTCGATCCATTATAGGTTAATGTCATTCGCTAATCTCAATTTCCAGAACGTTTGATGGTGGCGTTAACACCATTTGTTCGTCATGCCATGCCCTTTTCCGTTGCCTAGACGACAAAACTGTACAAAATGAAATTCCTCATACAATTACTAGTATCTGTATTTACCACTACGGTGATTTTTAAACATTGTTTCTAGTCATCTTACCATCTTTTATTACTACTAGGTTTTCTGGATAATATTGCTGTATATCAATATAATAGAGGACTTTATCGAGGTAATCGGGAATAGAAATTGATTTCTGAGGTATGTAGGTACTAATCGGTTGTTTTGGTTTCATACATTTTGTAGGCGCTGCTATTATTTGCTAACGGTGTACAATATCAAACCAAATCATAGGTAAAAATAATGATGGTAATTTAAATCGCTAACAAGGTCGCACCCACAACTACCACGACAGGTTATATTTTGGAATGTGACTCACTATTTATCTGAATTATCTAGCGCTAATAAAGTGATGTCTCAGACACAAACATTAATTTTATTTATGGGTTCTCGGTGCCATTAAGTATATTGTTCCAGCTAGGTATGTTTTCACGCTAACAATCAATTAGATAAGTATAAACATTGGCCTGTTAAACTATCGATACTATTATGACTGGTACCGCAACATCGTAAATATGTCCAGATAAATCATGCATTAAAATACTGACTGGATACTACCTTTTTCCAGGTGGTAGAACCTGTTTAAAGCCCGCCTGGAGTGGGATCGCCGCCAAAACCATTTTCGACGTGTAATAATTGGAGTTGGAATGATGTTGTTTCCGGTCACTCTTATACAAGAGGCGACCATCTCAGTCCTCAGGGATAACAAGCCATATGTGGCCAACTGTGAATATCAACAATTTAAAATTGTACCTACGTCATTTGAACGGGCGGTGACGGCAAACTGGGTACCCATTCTTCTATGATTGTGCTTAAGAGGGGATTAAATTGAATTGGCCATCGTAAGTGTCATTATTTTTATTTTTTTTAAATGGAAAGAATAGGAAATGGCCATGCAGTCCTAACAACCACTGCCGCCCTTTGACATCTGTGACAAACCTTGAATAGGACTGTTCTAGGGACTGTTAGTTAGTTTGTCCTGTATGTATAAGGTGGTTATAAGAATATTAGTTTTGTAGAATATTAGATATAGATTATTAGAATATTCGTAAGTAGTAGGAGTTAGGGCTGTTAGTTTAAGTTAATACTATTAGTAAATATAGTAATCCCAGTGAGTAATCTGTAGTCATTGTCCTATCCGACGCTGGTCACAGATGCATTGCTATCCCTGAGGACTAAGGTGATCGCTGCTTGGTTAAGTTTCCATGCTACTATGCGGAAAAGGTGCGCGCGCGTCCCTGAAACGCAGGGCCTGCTCCAATACCGTCCTGGCGATGATCGTCGAAAGACTGGACTGTCCCTATATCTGACACTGCTACTACAGGCATGTCACAGGGGTAGGGTAGCAGGGTGACAGATGACATGTTTTAATTTTTTTATTTTATTTTAGTGTTTTTTTGTGTAGTTTTACTGGATTTAATCAAAATTTGTAGTTATTTTATTTAAAGTTAATTCACTGTGATGTTTAAAAATTTATTTTTATTTGTGATTATGGGTCCTGTTACCTGATTAAAGAATAAAGAAGAAGAATTTAAATAAGTAACCGGCAACCCACACTTATCCGACCGGTTCAAAATTGTTGAAAAACAATTGTTCCACATTGTAACTAACTCCCAAAGGTCAAGCACATTAACAAAATCTTGTTGTAGAAGTTATAATTAAGTAAACAAACAAACGACGCAGCAGGGGATGTAAAGAATCACGAGCCATTAAAACTCTATTGAAAGACTCCTCTTTAATCAGCAGGATAAAAACATGAGTTGATCACGTAGCGGGCCCCTCAGAACATTGGATCATACTAGAAACCGTTGAGGTTTACTGATCAAAGTGTGCACTACCAGTCATCTTTGGAGCGGCGTCAATTATTAAATGTGAAATATTTAAAAGCATTCAGACATATAAATTATAAACTTTTGATATAATTTATACAATAGGGTGTTTTACGCGTATCCGGGTTATTAATACTTTACATATTATATGAATAGTAACTTTAGTGAGGTCGTAAAATGAATATTGGATCATGTCTATCCACTGAGTCACAGCTAATTTGACCTATATTAAAGTTTGTCATTAGTTTTGGTTGAGATTTAACGGGTTTTAAAATTGGACTGGATATACATGATCCAATCCATTTCAATCCAGTTTTCGGTTTGTTTATTAAGTAACAATTTACCAAATATAATCTTATTCGTCTTATATTTTCGTGTTTACTATTATTACGTACAAAACGCGTTCCATATTTTCATTCGCAAGTGTTGCAATTATTGTTTTTGATACAATATAATCTTGTGAGAATACTTATTACAGGTACAGTAAATAATTCTAAAATTACTTTGGTATTTGTTAAGTTAAAATGTTACCAGACGGGCTTGAATATTGAGTTAGAAAATGAGCAAATAATCATGGTACCCGCCCTGAGACGACACCGTTGCATTAGGCAAGTGTGCCGGTATATGTTAAAGTTCAGAGTGCGCAGGTTTTCTTTCCTTCTCGGCTACTCGGTGCCTATTTACCTATTACACGTCCTACGCTTAGGTAAATTGAATACCCTACAACATAATAATGATAAAGGACGTAAAGTCATGTGCACCAGAGCCCATACAAGTAAGTCCATTAGAGGTTCAAATGTAGGTAATGTTAATGCCACACGATCACATAGCTCTGAGTAATAGTCCGCTGGCAGACGCGGCAAAATGTCAGCATTTTACTAAATATCGTGCGTGCACCTTGAAAACTTATGACAATATATTGTATGTGTGATGCATCCGCGATGGAATACTTTTCTGCACATTAGACGAGAGCTTGGTTGCAGAACTAGATTCAAGATTTTTGTGGAGTTTTAATGTTATATCTATAAATGGATGCTTAAGTACAAGACCGGATGCTTACAAGATGAACCAGTGAACGGCGCGTGCGCATCATCGGTATTTACTTGCAGACACTAGAGTGCATTTATCGTTTTTGTTGCACTTATAGGCGCCACCTGTGGATCAATTATTACCTTGAGATTGATTAAAAAATCACAAACATACTCAGTGAAAATTCCAAGCTTTTGTACACATGCATAAAAATACATGACTCTGTATTATAGAAACGAATTATACGAAGGTACCTAGGTGTCCTAAATTTTGTTTAACCAATACCAAATGTTGCTTTGAGTATTAAGTTATTATCACTGTTTGCTAGGTAAGTAATACTAATAATTATAAACTAGGTATATATATATATATATATATATATATAAATAGGAAAATACAATACAGTTCAGCATCTTTTTTCTGATCTGTTTTTTGTTTTGCTTGGTAGCAATTGACGAGCTCTAGTGTTATCAATAAAAAAAATTAAGAAACATGCAAATTCATATATGCCAGTCAGTGGG
>DWLO01000363.1:0-21502 GCA_018245335.1 Dalla quadristriga
GCGCGCACGAAAAATCTATTCACTGTAGTCTTGAAGAGATCCAAGTTATTTTATTTATGTCTATTTTTATGTTCTCTTAAGTTTAACATAGTGCGTTTACTTATCTGTTCTGTAATATCATTCTGGGAACACAAATCCCGGTCATGCTGGCCCAGAGTGTCTTTACTTGACTTAACGAAGGAGGAACAATGTCGCAACCAGGGTTGCATCCGCTAATAGAACGCTCAACGTTGCGCTCGTCGACGAGATAGGTCAACAAAATTAAATGACCCGGTGACTGACAGCTGTCGTCGACCAATTTCAAAGAAACTGTAAGTAAACTTCAGTTAGTTCCAATTTTAGCCACCGGGCCAGATAAATTGTGGCCACTATACCACGACAATTGTCAGTTTCACATTCTTGTATGACCGACAAGTAAAGTCGAGGCTGAGGGCAGTTCTACATGATCTTTAACGGACTTAAGAAAGGAGGTTCTCTGAACTTCTGTATTTCCCCCGCAGACCATGACCCTATAATGATGAGTGATATAGAATTATATTTTTACGGTTGTCTTATAAACTACTTATGGTTAATTATTTTAGTGATATATTTTAAGTATTTATTAAAATAGTACAGTCGATGCATTCCTTTCTTCCTTTAAAATTTACTAGTTACATAGGCGCACACTAGACCTAGTGGCTGCCTTGAACGTAACTCAAAAACATAAGTAGCCATAAGCCTAGTATAACGTGGTACCGCAGAAAACCGACCGGTTTGTGGCCTCTGACCAGTGTGGGCAGCCACAGGTCGCGTAATTTACGACTGACGCGCGGTCAGTACTGTTCTAGTTTGTGGCCAGTTTCAAGTCGCTGCTACAAACGTGGAAGCAGCATAAATAGTTCACACTAGCTTACCCTATACGGGCATAACATTTTGTCACTGGTTTAATGACTTGCAGGTACTTATACTTTCAAGAGTTTTATTACCCAATACAATATAAAGGCTAAAAGAGTGAGTATAATTTTTATACAAACATTACAACCGCTTCGTGCTTACGCGGGCGTCTTTTGTATGATAAAAGAACCGTCGCAAGAAGCTCATAACACACAATACCCTCTTAAAGAGTTGTAGCTTGTGACAACACATACGACATCATCTTCCTCAGAAGATGGGTTAAAAAAAGTGTGGAAGCACTGACATTTTGATGCAGTAAGTAGTCTCATCTCATCACAGATTCACTCCACGTGCGCTGGCAGGGCAAACGGACCGCACAGGTGGTTCTATAAAGGATTCTCCCATTAGTATGCGCGTGTTAATCTTTATGGTACTTGGTCTGCTTAAACGCAGTCCATTAGAAACGTAGACATAGGTCAGCCTACATTTTTAGCAGATCAACAAATGGACGATTTTGAATGATTATTTAGTGTTCAGAAATTTAACGGATACTTACTTATATAAGGTATCATCAAATAAATTGCGTGTAATTAAAGTAGAAAATAAATTAAAAGCGCTTGCCTTCATAGCAGTGGTTTGTATTCCCGCGCAGCTGTTATAATACTGACAAAACATGATAGCATTCTCTAACATTTTAAATTAGTTACAACATACCTATTGGATGGTGCGGACGCGCCCACACCAGTTAATATGTTAATCGGTGTTGTATAACATTTTGTATGAATCCAAGGTATCTAAATGTTGCAACTTGGTTCAAATTGTTTGATATCATTTTAGTTAAATAATGTTGTATAACAGGAAAACAATGTTTAACTATTTCAATATTTTGTGATAAATGTTATCGAACCAATGTTGTACAACAAAGTATAACAGCTGTGTGGGAGCATCACAAATTTCGTTAGTTATTCCCAATAATGCTTCTGAATTCAATACTCTTACATTTGTGTTCCATGTCATTATAATAGTATAGTAATCGTTCATATTTATACTACTCCAAACTGATCACAGGAGCGTTGCTACCCCAGAGAACTGATGTGGTCGCCTCCTGTGTAAGTGTAACCGGCATCCACACCTTTCCGAGCGGAACACACTTGCTAAAAAAACAATTATTCCACGGCAGAACTTAATAACTTACAGATTAGCCTGACAATGCTTGACATCTAACTTTTCGCATTCGCACTTACGCAACGTAACTTAGCTTAATAATAGCGATCACCCCGTCATGGCTTCTCTGCTATTGTGTGACGCCACTGCGGTGATAGCTCCTATTCATGAATGTCACCGCTTGCTCAATGAAACGTTGCAATCAATCTCTATGGATGTGGGTCAGAGACAACCAGTGTTTTTCCTAACAACACACAATATTTGAATCTGTGCATAGTTGAACATTGCTTTAGTTATTGTTCTGTGTGATATTGGAAGAGAAAAGAAGGTGCTATTAGATATCAGATACCTACTTGTCTATCAAGTGAATAGAGTCAAGATACTTTTATTATTAATAGTGACGCTAAGTAATTCAAAACATTATATTACTATGTATTAGTTTTAAAACGTGTCTAAAACGTGGTTTGTCCCCAAACAGAGCATTTTTTTCCCGACTGCGTAAGGAGGGTTATGTTTTTCGAGTGCTTTTATATATGTATGTCTATTTCATTGTAACGCTGTGTTGCCTAACGTCTTGATGCACAAAATATCAGAGGGTATAATAATGTTGGGAAAAATCAATAATACTCGTCGTCAGTGGTATTTTAAGTAAAAAAATATGTTTTTTTTTGTATGAATAATTGCTTATTAGTACTTTTAACTGTAACATTAATAAGGATGCACATTCAGTGATCTTTTTTTTTTTAGTCTAGCTCAGGTTCGGTATTGGTGCATTTAAACCATGCCACCTTTCATACCGAACGAAAAACATTTCAATTATGCATTAACGTGAAGGGTACAATAAAATTATTGCTGACGCGACTAATTACAGTTATTTCCAGCAAAAAAACTCTAATCGATCCGGAAATAAATTAAATTTCGATTTTTTGTATTGTGGAAGTTATTTATCAGCGTCTAATCTAATGTATCATGTGTAGTAATGTCCGTTAGATGATTTCGGGTAGTAAATATATATTAGTGAGCATTAATTTGCCAAATTACGAGAATGACCTTGGAATAACAATGTTTTCGTAGCGATCTATTAAAGGAGTAGGATATTTGTAACATGCAACAAAATGATTGTTTTCCGATCCGATCATCCTGCCACGTGGTTTCCTTATTAACGAACCCTAACTTTTATTATCATTACAAAATACACGTTTTGGCATTATTGTAAATGTGTAAAAAATATTTCAAACAAGCTGTTGCTCGTGACGTCAGGATTATAAGTATCCTATGACCATCTCCGTGACTCAAACTACCTCTCTAGCTAATTCTGTGAAGATTCAAAGAATTTGGAACCATTGTTGAAGTTGTAATCATACAACCGGTCTCGGTTCTATGGTTTAGCCGTGAAGGCGCGGACATATCAAACAAACAAACAATTTTTCACATTTATTTTATTAATACCTAAAAGTAAGATGGTTATATAAGTTATGCCACGTTTTCGTCGACAGCTACGGCCGACACGACTTTGAGGCGACCATTCAAAATTGGTTCTCCTTTCTTTTGTTTTATACGATTTAACTATTAGGTAGGTAATCTTAACCGACAATGTTGTTGACAATCAAAAGTATCATCAATAGATAAAAGGGCGCATTTCTATGTTTTGATATCATAGAGTTACCATATATTTCTGTATATAACCGGATTATAACAATCAATTACCAACCGATTATGATTAAACTTTGACCACAGACAAGATAAAGCCAGCTAGCCAGTATGTGTCTGTTTGTTAGCAAGTTAGTGTTGTGTCTGTTTGTTTGTTGGTTAGATAAGCCATGTGCAGTAGAAATCTTGGATCTCTAGGAAGGTCGGTCACCTAATTATTGAAGTGTGACAAGTATCGGGTTCCCGACAAGCACTA
Source organism: Dalla quadristriga (assembly GCA_018245335.1). NCBI lineage: Eukaryota > Metazoa > Arthropoda > Insecta > Lepidoptera > Hesperiidae > Dalla > Dalla quadristriga. The sequence goes on from DWLO01000363.1 coordinate 3,944, forward strand.
CGCGCTCTTCGCTTTCTACTGATACGAGTATCAGGTGTTTTCCGCCGACTTCAAAATGAAGTTTTCAATACAACTGCATTGTTTTTGAATGGGGTGGCTGGATTTTTTAATTAATTCTCCGGATACCCCAAATCTCGGAGCGTTATTAACCAATTGAGATATATCATGACTGTTTTGTGAACTGGATTGCCAATTGATCCTAATTTGTCAAGGAAAAAAGCTTTATTCCATGCATTTCAATTTAATCTGAAATTAAAGTATGCTGTTGCTAGATTGGAACCAGGTGTACTTGCAACATTATTAGATAACTTTAGATGCGACAAACATAATATATCGTCACAGTATTACAGCAAGAATACCGCAAACAGAATTTATCATAATCTGCTGCTGTGCATCTGTCGAAAGCAGCAGGTAAGTAAGAGAGATATAATAATATTAATAATAATTATCCATTCCACTCATAAAAATCACTGCCCAAGAAGACCATGTAATTTGAAGGTCATTCACCTTCGTTTAGGAATCATAAAAGCTGTACTTACAATAAATATGTAGAGACGAGGCATTGCCCGCGGACCCGCCCCTCATTTAATTCCCTTATCTATCCCAAAAAAATACGTGATCTTTTCCTGGATTAAAGTAGCCTCCGACCCCATACCATCCATCCACCCATACATCAACGTTTAAAAATCCACAACTGGACATAGGCCTCTCCTAATCGGTGTCCTGTGCCCTCTGAATTCAGTGGTTTCCCGCTGTCTTCTTCGGATCATCGGTATACCTGGTCGGAGGGCGAGCTGTGCTCCTTTTTACGAGTCGTGGTCTCCAGTCAAGGACCTTTCTTCCCCATCGGTTATCAGACCATCGAACGACGTGGCCCATACACTAACTTTTATTCAAAAAATCACTTCGATCTGTCGCTCTGTTGCAGCGTCAAAGGAGGTCAAATCAACAAACTAACTTTCACATTTTTAAAATTTTAGTTAGGATTGTACAAAGCTTTTTATATCGCCGACAATGAATGTTTTTACAAGTGGTGGGTGACATACCATCTAGTAGTCTTCGTTGGTGGTATTCATTCATTGGGTGTTAGGGAACCGTAAGTACGTAATAGGCTATAGTTTGCGACATCTAATGTAGACGTACACCTAAATATTAAACCCATCCTTCCAATTAGGTATTATTTATTTAAAAGTAGAGTGATACCATACTATTTTACGCACGCATACGTTTCAAATTGTTCAATTTTACGTAAATAAACTTTCATTACAATATGCATTGTGTTTTATAATTGAAATATCAAAAAAAGCCGTTTCGCATGAAGACTTAAGTGACATGAAAGCTTTAGTGTATCTTGTTTGTTAAATAGAATGTAGTAAACAGGCATGGAGAGTTGCTTTATTAATCAGTCGTTGAACTCTAATTGACATCTGAGTGTGGCGGCAAGCGTGTGGCAGGATTGCGGCAAGTATGTTAAGCGATTGGAATTTTACATTAACCATTGAGTTTTACATTAACCAACCTAAGCATAGAACCAATTTACCAACAAGCTTTTAGGCAACTTAGAAGAACAACATTGTGTAGTAAATTACTTACAACGCAACGACACGAGAGATCACCACTTGTTTTGCGCTTTGGCATTTCTCTCCCTCGCACATTATAATATTTTCGATAACCTACGGTAAAAGTCTAGGTAAACTTTTGAAAAATGTGATTGGAACTGGATTGGAAGCTAAGAAAAGTTTGCGATTGCTTTTGATTGGTTTGCTAATTTCATTACTATTTACTCCTAGTAGATACTAGACACTAGTAGGTACTACTAGCTGATGCCCGCGACTTCATCCTCGTGACATACGTTATGACCATTTTATAAGGAACCTTACACTGGTTGAGTCTGTTTCCCAAGGAGACACCAGGCCAGTGTCCATTCTACTCATCCGATCGTGATGAGAAATATAGCAGATTTTAAATTTTAAATAGAAAAAATATTTTTCAAGTAGTATTCGTTCAGTAGTCTTTGTGTGATGCTTTAACAGACGATAATTCCAAAATTGGGTTCTAGACACATCCCTATGACATAAACCAGGTAGAATTTACCAAATATAACCAATATAGACACGGCTACGTTACAATTTTATAATAGTAGAGATGAAGTAACAGTTTACTAGTAGGTAAACAAGGTTGAAAATACATTAGGTACGCTATGTGCTAAATTCCATTTTAGATTTTTACTAATTATATATTAATTCCCATTAGTAAGTATCATCATAAATCATCGGTACTGCATAGGTAGCTCTACAAACGGTTTGTAATTCACTAATTTATGAAGTTACTCATTTCAATTATGTACTTAGGTACCTACTCTTGTTTCACACTATCCAAGTTACATACCTTAGGTATATACCTACCAACTGAGCATACCTACGTTACTACTCTAAAGGTTAATAAAGGAGTAACTTTTGAAACCTTAAAATCCCGGCATCGCAACATTTATGGCGGCTCTCCGTGCTCCCCCCTCCCCCCCACAGGAACAAAGCGCGGGTCAACGCCCGCTGCTCGCGCCGCTCCTGGTCACAGTACCTTACCTACTCCATTATAATAACCACCTTTGCTTTACTTCGTTAGGTTGGAGCACTAATATGCATGCATTATGTTGCAGTGATACCTATCTCTACTAGTATCTTATCTTACTGTAACCAATAAATAAAATTGGAGTGTCTGTCTGTGGTATTAAAATGAAGGTCAATAATAATCAAGTCAATAATAGAGAGACCTAAACTTAATCAATCGTTTTTTAAAATTTTGTATGTCTGGCTGCGTTATTTTGTCGCAAATATGCTCCGAAACCGTTGAACGGATTTTGATGTAATTTTCAAGCATTTTACTGTTTTATCTCAATATCTCAAACGGCCCTTTAGTTGGTTATAGGCCTTAGCGTTTGAAAGGGGCTTTCAGTTTAACGTACAAGAAGACGGGCCACGGTCAATTTACCTAAACTACTCAAAACAAAAGCGCAACTTACCCATCAACGTAGCGAGACCGGTTTCCGAGCTTTTACTGTTGCTTTCGTAACTCTAGGAAGTAATTAGTCAATGCCATTCTAATAATATTATGGGCAGGCCAGTGTGAAGCGCAGGCTACACTGCGAACGAAGCTAACTTAGCTTAGCTCATGTAGCTCCGGGGTCAACGAGCCTGTATACGGTTCGCCCGGGGCGGTACCGCCGCACCCATTTCTGCCGTGTAATAATTTTTGTGTTCCGGTAGGAAAAGTGTGGATGCCGGTTACACTTATACATGAGGCGACCACCACAGTCCTCTAAGATAACAACGCACCTGTGACCAGCTTCGGATAAGACTAAAGTAGTCACGAATATAACAGGACTAACTTACACTAACAGTCCTATCAGTCACAGTTACTAAGGAATACTTACCAACTTATACTCTTATTAACCCCTAATAGGTACCTACTGAAGCGCTCGTGGTCGCGAATGCCATTCGGAATTGATTGAGAATGTTAGCCGCCCGATTCCGGCCGGCAAGTGGATGGGTGACCGCTAGTGGCAAAATTTCTTGAGCGCTTCCGTGCTTCAGAGGGCACGTTAAGCCGTCAGCCCCGGTTGTTAAACCGTTAAGTCGTTAAGCCTTGTCGGAGACCTTCGGGCGGCCTGAAAAACTTCCAACATTTGAGTTGGCCTCTAACCCGTCCACCAAACCGCATTGGAACAGCGTGGTGGAGTATGTTCCAGGCCTCGTCAGTTGTGAGGAGAGACCCGTGCTATGCAGTGGGCCATTATGGGTTGCCTGGTACTAAAAGGAATAACTAACAGTCACTCGTACAGTCCTATTTGAAGTTAGTCACAGATGTGTGACTAACCATGGGGTTGGCAATGGATGGTGGGACTGCACGCTCGTTTGCTATTCTCATCACATTTTATGATAGGTTTAGCAAAAATTTTATGACCGGTCGTCTACGTGACGTTCGATTCCGTTGGCAATAGTGTCCTTAGGAATGTCGTTGAAATTTTATACAACGCGAGTACCAACGCGGGCCTCCACTAGTAATACCAATACAAGGTCGAGACAAACACTTTCTCATTTTAATTATAAAATTGTTATTTAAATAATTAAATAATTAAAAAGTTATTAAATTATGAAATCATTATTAAATCATTATTAAATGATATTTTATGTATTTTTTATCTAACTTCGTTATTTAATAAATCATTAATATAGGTATCTACTTACAATCAATCTTAAGGAATAAAATATTTCATTCTTTATCAAAGGCATAGATATATGTAATTAAATGCGATTTGTTGAAAATTTCACAAGATGATTTGCCGTATAATTGTGTGAATTGTATTCATCTGTACAAAGACAGTAGGTAGAAAGTCTAAGCGAGATAATAGGTTGCATAAGGATAGGTACCTACGTAATCTAACAATTGAAGATTTTGACTACCTATGTGAAATTAAGCGCTATCTTACAAGAACTACAGCAAAAATTAAAGATTTTAAAAACTCGCACACCCTGTGCGTACAAATCGAGAAAACATTTAAGTAGGTACTTATCTTCCAAATAAATGTGATTTAATGTTGTACTCGTCATGACGAATCAGAGTCAGTGCCAAAGCGACAAAAGTTTGCGATTTTATCATTTTACTAAAGGCTAAACTACGGGCAAATATCTTTTTGCATAAAACTACTTCGATCCGTTGCTCTGTTTCTGCGTGAATAGCCAAACCAACATACTAACAACAACAAACAAACAAACACACCTTTGCTGGTGTGAACTTATATAAAAATAACGTATTTCAACCAACTTCAAAAGACTTCGCGTAACATGATGCCGAGTTGAGAATCTTCAAAGTTCAAGGTTCAAGATCGAGTGAAAGAAGAATTTTTATGCGGCCTTACGTTGAATACCCAATAATCGTAGGTTACTATTGGCGGTAATTGGGCTATCAATTTTTTTTTTGTATTTTATAATGTTTTATTCTTTTTTTAATTTAATTTATGTAAGTAATGCTTGTCCCACACATTCAACCTTCAACATATAATCCTACCTATGAATAGATAATATTATGCACCATTTGTTTGCATAGGTGCAAGGAATATTAAAGGCAGCACTCAGATTATTGCCAAGTATCTTTTCACTGTATTAAAATGTAAAATGTGATTTATGCCATTGTAATAAAGCGTTATTTAGTGATTTCAAGCAGATATATTAAAAACTTCTTTTTTACTACATAAATAAATCGAAGAACTGTGGCACGCACCACTCAGCAACATGACACACGAAGATCCAAAATTTAGCTGCGTTGTATTCGACTTTTGCGTATCTATATCACTAATTAGTGTAGACGTGAAATATTAGTGAATATTGTAAGCTAACAAAAGCCATATGTGTTTTTAGGGCACCCTTAATAGCTTTGCGTATTAACAATACTAAGACGCAGAACGTGACGTGTATGTGATAAAAATAATGAACCAGGGCCCGGCAGAGAATCGCCATCTTCTGAGAAGTCGTGGCGTAGAGAATGAAGATGAAAACGATATTGAAAAGTACGTAAGACATTACAAAAATGTATACAGAACTTTGTCGACTCGACAATGTCGCTCTGAAATTTAGTTACATTACGCCCCTCGACTTACCTATCCCCAAGAATGTGCAAGAGCACGTTGGCAAGATGTTAGTGTGTTATAGTTATTGTGTATGCATTCCCAGACCTCCTTCCAATCCGGGATTTATTTTACAAAAACAAATTGTCGGCGTAACACAGGCAATACCTTACACCAGCATTATACACAGGCAATACCTTACACCATATAGCAGGCATCACCAACAATTTGCTTCATATAAGACTCGTTTTACACATCAGTATGTACATCAGAAATGATGCACATTCTCTACAAAATCGGAGTCAGGGCACTTAGGCGACTGTGTTCGACCCATCAGGTAACCAAACTTAATTAGGAATGTGTCCCGATGAAATTCTTCCGCCGTTACCAAGTCGTTTCTATTTAATGAATATTATTCAATCCAGAACATGATAAGGGCCGCTCTATACAGTTCTATACTTCAGAACCTAAGTTCGCCGACCGCACACACCTAGTGTGAAAACGTTTGTTTATTCAATGGTGTTTTCCTTCGCTTTCAGAGGCGAGAAGCTGTATGTGACTCAGGACAAGCGCGGGGAGAAAGGCGGCTGCAAGCGGCCGCTATGCTGGACGCTCCTTGGGCTGGTGGTTGCTGCCATCGTGGCGCTCATTGTTCTAGCAGCCAGTGAGTATTTTATATGTTATTGGCTACAACCCATAGTGCCCCCTGTAGTGCACGGATCTCTCGTCACAACTTCGTCACAACTTTGAATGCCTGAAGCGTACTCCACCACGCTAATCCTCTGCGGAGAGATTGGCTGCAACTCTTAGTTGCCCAATGCAGTTCACGGGTCTCTGCTCACAACTGTTAATGCCTGGAGCTACACCAAGCTGCTCCTTTGTGGAGTGGTTGGCTGCAACCCATGGTGCCCCACTGCAGTGGACGGGTCTGTGAGGAGTCATAACAGTGAATGCCAGCGTATTGGTGGAGGGGATAGTGGCCAACCAGATGGACGGAATTATTTATTGATATTTATATCGCACGAATTGACTGCTTAACGTGCCTTCCAAAGCCTCTAGCGGTTACGCATCTAACATCCAAACGCTGCGCGGCTCCATTTTGTCAATGAACTTGAAATATCTTAGTAACAATGCAAGCAAGTAGTCGTAATATTACGTGCGTTCCAGCGCACTGCTGTTTTATTGCCATCATGCGCAAAAAAGTCGCTTCCCTGCTGAAGTATCTACGTAGCAGTAACAGCACCCTAATAAAGATTGCTGCCAGGCCTGACTGTCCCATTCAGAGGCAATGGGTGGAATACATACGCTCTGGGGCTGGGGAGATAGGCTGTTCTCATTCCTGACTCCACACCCTACAGAGATAATTAAATTATATACTTGAATACTTAGGCCAAATTATTACTTACTTTTCCTAACAAAAATATGGAATGTATGATCTGAAATAAAATAAATATTATTATTATGGTAGACAAACTTTCTGAATGACACTAACATATGCTTATGAATATAAAGATTTCGTGAGAAAACATTTTACCGCGGAATTGTTACTCTCATTGGGAAATATTGATAGTAAAATTTTACCTATTCTCAATTCCAGCTGGAATCCTGTTCTCCAACTCTCCAACGCCACTGGAACCGTACAACACGTCTGTCAGTTCAGCGCGGGCTCTTGGCGGCATCGGCGGCGGACACGTTCACAGTCACGACCACGATCACGACCACGACCACGATCATCACGACCACGACCTCACCACCACCCAGTTACCGACGACGTCACAGGCATCCGAGACGCAGAACGATGACGGACACGATCATCCTGTCGTATCGGAAGAGCCTAGCGATATGACCATGTATGGTAAGGAGTTTGTATAATTTTGAATGTTGTTTATGGTGTAGAAGCACAAAAAAGATAATCAGCCTTGAAATAAGCCTTAATTTATAAAGCCGATGACTAAGATAGGTATTGTCTATGGTGACATTAGGGATTGCCATAGGATTAGATACTGACTTCAAAATCAATTACTAATTTAATGGTAAAAAAAAACAATGTTGTTTAAATATTTCTTATTTTACTACTGTTTTATGACATTCGTGAGTGTGCTGATTGTACCTTATGAATAAATAAACAATTTCATTTCATTTCAATCTTTTCGTGATGCAATCGGATATAGGCGGTTTGTTTCGACTACTCGTTTTGTGCGTTTTATAAATTTTAGTTCATCCGTATACGGTTCGCATAGGGCGGTACCACTGCCACACTAATTTCTGCCGTGGAATAATCTTTTTTAACAATTGTGTTTCGATTGGAGGGGTGTGGATGCCAGTTACACCTAAACATGTGGCGACCACCTCAGTCTTCAGGGATGGCAACGCATCTTTGACCAGCTTCGAAAAGGACAAACATGAACGATTTCTAACTGGATGATATTAATATTTACTAACAGAACTAACACACTATCATTCCTAAGACCCACAGTCCTATGCCTAAATAATACTTTAATATTGTTATTATGACCTAATACTAACACGACTAACGTAAATAACAGTCCCATGTACAGTCCTTTCGAAATTTGTCACAGATTACCATTATCGGCAGTCCTCTTAACTTAAATTAATTTGGTGGTTTACAGTGCCAAGGACCGTTGAAGGCGAATTGAGAGTTGACAATAAGGACTTCGTCTCAGCTCTCGAGGATACCGAGAGCGAGGAATACAAAGAGTTCACTTCTAGCTTCAGCGAAGCATTGAAACGAGCTTTGTTCGACCGAAACACTATCGATAACGGAGACAATGAAATAATGGTGGAAGTGGTCCAGATAAGGTGAGTTCCATTGTGCTATTGACTTCCCAGTACAATATTTATAACGCAACGACAGGCAACGAGTAACGACCTGGTTTAGTTTTAATATTTTCATCAATATTAAAAAATTAAATTTAGAAATTGATCTATGAGTTCTTTAGTTAACCCAGGATTCTACACAATATTTAATGTCTTAAGTCTTAAGTCTCGTAAGTGACCATAGTCTACCATATTAGCACATACCTATTCAACTGTAGAGATTGGATAGTTAGATTGAAATAAAATTGATCACATAACTTTTAATGCTGTATGCATATTTTACCTACTGCTAAATAATCCAATAAATATTCATCTAAACCATGTTTTTATTTTATTTTCAGGGAAGGCTCAGTCATCGTCACCTACAGAATTCACTGGAAACCAAGATTCAACTATGAACCTAACCAGGATCTGTTGACCGCCAGCACATTAAAATCTACATTGGACCGGTATCTTGACAGAAACAACAGAATGATAAGCGTATACCACGTAGCTGAAGACAAAATGGCAACGCGGCCGGTACTTAATGTGTGTCAAATAAATAACAACGACTGTGAGTACGGGTGCGAATTTGACGATTCAACACTAGATTTCACATGCACTTGTCCACATGGGCAAATCCAAGATATGAGATCCTCCAAGAAATGTATATCCATTTTAGATAATTCTGACCGCGAACAAAACGATAAGGATCATACAGATCAAGGCCTTAAAGTATTGACTTTAGATAATACCGATATAGTGAGAGCAGTCCCAGAAAAAGATATGCAAACTGTACGTAAGGCGGACGAAGAAACAACTTTTGACTGGAAAAAACCAAACCATGCAAGTCCAGAACCAACAACAGAAATTAATGCGGACTTAAACCACTCGCACGTATTCGGCCACCCGCGCGGAATAGGACATGATGATATCGAAGCAGAAACTGAACCTGAACCAGCAGCTGAACCAAAACCTGAAGAACCAGTCGAACCAAAAGCGGAGCCAGAGCCAGCAGCAGAACCTACAGCGGAACCAGCCCCCGAAACAACTGAAATAAAATCAAACCATGAATTAATGGGCGAAGCCAAACTCGAACCTAAACCATCTGCCGAACCGGAACCAGCAGCTGAACCAAGACCTGAACCAGAACCAACGGCCGAACCAGAGCCAGCTCCAGAATCAAAACCTGAACCAGAACCAACAGCTGAACCAGAACCAGTTGCTGAACCAGAACCAACAGCTGAACCAGAACCAGTCGCTGAACCAAAACCTGAACCAGAACCAACAGCTGAACCAGAACCAGTCGCTGAACCAAAACCTGAATCAGAACCAACATCAGAACCTGATGTGAATACCGAATTAAAACCTGACCCCGAACCAACATCAGAACTTAAAACAATCACTGAATTAAAACCTGTACCATCTGAAACGGAGCCATCATCCGAACCTGAGCCATCCTCTATACCTAAACCGTCTTTTGAAGCCAAGCCGTCATCTGAGTTAAACCCGACATCTGAACCTAAATCGGAAACAGTATCAACGGCTGAACCTAAACCTGAATCAGAATCAACTGATGTATCAAAGCCTGAACCTGAAGCATCTTATGAACCTGAAACAAAAATAGAGCCTGAATCTGCTTCTGAACCGAATTTTGCTGTTGTAGCTCTAGACAATATTCCTGAAAGAAATATGGATTTCCACCCTAAATTTGAATTCGATGTGGAAAAGGAAACTACTCCTATTCCTCAATCAGTAATTGAAAGTGAACAAGCTGATAAAGATTCAATGGAAACACAGGCTCAAAACAAGCCGGAACAAGAAATGAAACCGGTAATTCTAGAAAATAATGTACAATCTGAATTACCTTCAAGTGAATTTCAAGCAACTACGAGATCCAGTTTGTACTTAGAATCTGTACAGCCAACAACAGAATTTTCAAATATGGAGTCATCCGATTCTAATACTGAATCTAACGATAAGTCAAATAACGTGGTTTCCAAAGAAACAACTACTACTAGAATTTCAATATCGGAGCCAAATGTAATCAGTGAGCCTTCTTATGAGCCGAAACCTGAAATTATTTCTATACTAACCGAAAATAATGAAAAAACAAAAGATACTCTTTTCAGTTCGGGTGACGATGATGATTATTTATCAAACGATGAAATTACGGATGCTAAAATGAATAACGATCATGTAAGCCCTACTGATGGAACAAGAGGTATGAGTGTGGAAGAAAATGGAACAGAAAGAATTTCAAAAAATTTAAATAGTGAATTTAGTTTTGAAACAACAACTACCAAAGATACCAGGAATGACAAAGATGATGTTACTTTTGACATTCTTTCCAAAAATCAAGAAAAGGTTGCTGAAAGTACTACAAAAGTAAGTCAAGATATTCCGATGACAACATTAATAAACGAAAAATCATCTGAAGCCTCAACTGAAAATACTCTTCTAGCTACTACAATGGCTTCTGAAACTATGATAAAAAATGATTTTTCTCAAGAAAACTCGGACAAAATAGAATTACTTCCATTTGAAATTCAAATCAAAGAAGACACGGATAAACATATCACAACATCAACAGAAACTCCCGCTGTGGAAATACAAAAAGAAAATGAGTATTCTATTAATAAACAATTTCCTAATTTAGTAGAAGATAAGAACTTTATGGAGGTTCTAGAAAAGAAAAATGAATCTGACTCACAATTACATAGCTCAAAAACAGAGAGCCGTATTCATGATGAAAATGAGGTGACTTTTGACGCTATTAACATGCTCTACAATCGTTCTTCAAAATCTATCGAAAACGCTAGTGTTCCACATGTTACCGAGTCCATTGTTACAAATGATTTTTCGGAAACAACAGATTCAGATTGGCTTTCGGAAACAGTAACGGAAGTAAATTACAAGGATGCTTCGAATAAAATGGAGAACGATGAAACTACGGAAACAACTGTAAGCAAATTCGAAGAAATAATAAATCATGGTTTAAACAAAGACGACTTTGAACCAGATTACTTAAATAACATGGGTTCCAACACCAGTAAAATGCCAGAAGATGAACCGTTGTATGGCATGATTCATGATTATGATAACGAGGACTCACGGGTAAAAAGAGTTAATGCGGAAAAAAAAGAGACAAATTTAAATATAAACTTGAAGGAATCTAACAGTTCACTTGAAACAAGTCACGATATGCCAGTTGAAACCACTACTGCAACTACGGTTACACAATATATTTACAAATTATCAGAAAACACTTCTATATCAGACAACGATCATCAAACTGAATTAAACAAAAATAATGGTGAAGACGATATGTCAGCTCTATCGACTAAAGAAAGCGGAGTAAGCAAACCTAATATTACTATTTCCAATGCCATTCCAACCACAACCGCAGCTACAACTATGGTTTCAATAGATGAAAGTCGAGGTGCTATTATGGGTGCAATAGAACCGGTTGATAATTCAAAAAACTCAACCCAAGGTAACAACCTTAATGTAACGATATACGAAATATCTAGTCATAATGGAAACTTATCCCTTTCTACCCCAAACCATACTCATTCTCAATCTGCTGAGTATGAAGATCATGAAACGGAAATGAATCCTTTCCTACCAGAGGCCGAAAACAATAAAATTCTTGTGAAGAAACTCCAAGAAGGACACGACTTAGAACTGGTTACTTTAAACGAAACACAAAATGAAAATGTAGAAGAACACGTTACTAATACATCAGATAATGCTTCAAGCAAGGATGCGACACCGTTAAGTAACGATATAACTAAAAGTAATGTGAACAGAATTAATAATATTTCGTCAGAGACATCGGCATCACCAGAAGTTTCCATGGCTACAACAACGGAAGAAAACACACAATTCAATGAGCTTTTGATGGGAGGAAAGTCTCAATATACTGAAAATGATTTACGTGTAACAACCGACACAGTAAAGTCACCAATTGTAGATCAAACAACTGAAATGGCTGCGCAGGACAAAGCTGCGGAAGTTTTGCCAATATCAACTTTCCTGCTAGATACAGATGATTTAGATATTCCGAAACACCTTGGTGATAATAAACCTACAATACTTGAAAACAATTTGAAAAACGAACCTACGAATTTGCCGACCGACGCAATAACGACCTCAAGTCCAAAGAAAGAGAATGAAAACGGCGATAGCGAGTTCCTTAGTGTAGTTCCCATTGAAGCAGAGAAGTTTCAAGATAAAGGAGCACTAAAAAACTACAATAGTAAAAACATCCAAGAACTTAATTATATTAGTGATTCGCCAAAAAAGAGTGATAGAAGGACATTAGACACAACTAATTTGGAATCTATAATTAACAATGAAGCGTAGTTTATATTGCGTTTCTCGTTTAAGATACACATAACGAAATAAGTTTGTACATTACGATTTTATTTCCTGTGATTTTGTCTTACGATAATATCCAAAAGACTTAATACCAATTAAGATGGTTAAATGTTTTGTTGGTTTCGATCAAATCAAGTTTCTTTGCTGGGGTTCCATTGATCCTGAGCTTACTAACACTACTAAAGATAATGCTGTAGATTACCCATTTATATATATTATGTTGATAAATTAAGTATATATTCTTTTAGACTAGTCAAATTAGAAAGAATCACCGTCATCTTAAGGGTTTTAGGTTATTTATTGCTTCAAATGCGTAGGTGCGGCCAAAAATATCGTGTCAACTTATGTTTATTTCGAATTCTCGCTGTGAATTGCCTGAAATAATGTCCTATTTAAAATTGTTACCATAGATAAACTTGTATAATACTTTAACTATATCAAAAAAAAATTCAGACACGTATTTTGTTGTAAAGTAATAGGAAAGAGAAACATACGTATTTGTCCATAAGACGCGGACGTATTCTTTTTCTGCCATGCCGTGATGTGATAGTTTGCGGATGATCTTATATACATTCCATTCGTACATAAAAGATAAATTAATTTAACGATACTTACTGAAGTGAGGTCTGATTGTATAATAATGAATATTGTAATTAAGATCTTGTTAATTAAGATGTATTTTGTATAATATGGTTGAAACTGTAAAGAGATATGTTGTAAATAAATTTAAAGTTAATTATAAATTTATGTAGTTTTATTTATAACGTTATAAAAGATATGTATGATTAATTTGTAACAAAATATGACTTGCTTTAAAGTACTTCATATCACAGATGATTTTATTTAACTAACAGCAGGATGTGGTGTGATTTCATCAATTTCTTCCTCGGTCATTAGCTGGTCATCCACCAGCATCTTCGCGCAAAGGCATTCGTCGCTTATTGTTCCATTACCACTTACAATACATTTCCCAAGCGCAGCTTCACAGCTTTTAAATGGCACATAGTTAGATTTGTAAATTTCTTCTCTCTTATACTTTTTTTTTTCTGCATTAACGTTTTGGAAAACCTTGATATCTAAATCAAACGTGTCCTTTAACTTGATACTTCCATCAATTTTATATTCTATACTAGGTATGCTGTTGTTCAGATTATACTCAGACCTGCAATTTCTATCCGATATAATATTTTGACTAGCGTTGCATACTTCATTCGCGACACCAACGTAATTGCGTTGTAGATTACCACTACACTCACAAGTTTTACAGCCGGGATTTAAGGACTCATTAGTGGGCTTAATAAATAATTCATTTGGAGTAAAATTTGGTTGGATATTTGTAGAATTAATATTTTCGTCTATACTTAGTACATTATCATAGTAGTCATCAACAGTTGTTTTGATTTGAGCACACAAACAATCCTCAGAAGTATCAGCACTCATAATACAACTTCCCAATGCTGATTTGCAATCAATTATGTCTTTTTCGTTGTCAAAATGATCACTCAGCTCTTGCTTTAGACGTACAACTTTTTTATCACATAATCCTTGTTCTTTATCATTTTCATTTTGCCGGTGAACTTCCTGAGAACATTTTAACTGATGATCCTTAAATAATAGTAGGTCCACGATTTCACCACATACTGTGCAAAGAATTGTATCATCTGAAACAAAGGAAATAAAAATGTATTATCATAAAAATACAATGCCTCCATCGCACCACTCGCCGAAGACCGAGGTTTCATTCGCACCAACTGAACACGTGGCGGTCCTCCACGAAACGGAATCTTTTTTGCCGTGCACTTTTAAGTTGTGGGATGAACTTCCGTCTGAGGTTTTTTCAGTGGACTATGGCATGGGCATCTTCAAAAAAGGCGCAGAGTTTTTTTCAGGGCCAGCGAAGCATTGGCGAATCCTCTGGTGTTGCGAGTGTCCATAGGCGACGGTGACCACTTACTATCAGGTCCGTCTGCTTGTTCGTTGGCTATAAATTGTAAGAAAAAAAAACCTACTTAGTAAAACGTTTTTTTTAGTAGTATTTTTTAGTTTTAGTAAGCTTTATATATAAGTTTACGTTTTTAAATTTGTTTATATTTCATTAATTTTTTTAATATGTAGTATCTTAATGTTGAGTTTTATCGGGTACTTAATTTTATGCTGTAAAATTAAAAACAAGTAGGAGCCGACTTAACAAGAATAATTACTTATGAAGGTGTCAATGACAAAGATAAGATCGGTTAATTGGTTTGTGATCAGCAATTATTCTTTACATAAGCATATTGTACAAAGTTTGTCCGTAAGTAGGTAAAATTTATTTTTAATTACAAGTTAAAATTTGAAAATGAGAATGGTAGGTATATTGGAAAGAGGAAAGTTGGAAATACACCAACGACTTAACAAATCCGTGGCCTGTCGTCAGTGACCCTGACGGACAACTAAAACTTAACATCCTAAAAACTAAGTCGAAAACGTTCCTGCTTTTTTATATGAATAGAGTAGCAAACGAACATGCCTCCTGCCGAGGTAACCACCTCCGAATCAAGTGTTCTTTTGTGGTTACCTCGCCAGAAAGCACGCTTTAGCCATCCATCCCTTTCTTCCACAGAAAGTCCGAAAATGGGTTTGAAATAGACTTCTCTTTTATAAAGACTTTAATCAATAAATCAACCCGCAGTATATAAGTTTAAGGGCAACACGGATGCAAAGCCTAGTGGAAAACATGTCACCGGAATGTTTCAAGATTTTAACAACATAATAATTACCAAAAATGTAACGGTATTGGCGGATTGATATGGTTATGATGTACCGTGTAAGGTAAACTGTGTACAAAACTTATTGACAACTTACGAAATTTTATTGATAATTTATGAGCTTTATTCAGCCATTAATTATAGACCTCTTAAGTAGGTACATTTACTTATTATAACTAGGCACCATTTTTAAGTAAGTAAGGTAAGTACACTTTGTGTACAATAAAGAATATTTGTATTGTATTGTATTGTAAGTAGGTAATTTCGTTTGTCTTTCCAACCTACACTGTCAATAATTTAGCGTAGAAGAAAAGTCACAGATTAGTTTTATGCTAATTAATACAATACAAAACAAAATTAATCTGAACTTTTTTTATGTGTATAAGATAACAAACGAGCATGCAGCTCCACCCATCCGCTGCCGCACATGGCACCTGTGACAAAAATAGAACTTGACAGTTAAAGGAACTGGGAATGTTAGCCCAGTAAGTATGAGATGTTAATAGGAATGTTAGTTGGTCAGCATTCGTTAGTCTGAGGACTGTAAGTGACTGTAAGTCCTGTTAGTCGGTGTTAGTGCTAGTCCGGTTAGTAGTGGTTAGTAATGGTCCTCTTCGAAGCTGGCAATTTTTTAGTTAGAAACCTTAGCGTCTGTACCTTTTTTCACTGTTCAAAAATTTCTGTAATTTAAAATTTCACATGGCGAAGTCCCTAAAATAATCCGAAATAAAACATGTTGGTGCCGCTTTTGAAAGTCAAAATTCTATGTAAGAAATCCTTGGTCAACTATAAATTAAATGGCGAACTCCTAAAATAATCCGAAAAAAAAATAAAAAAAATAATTGCCGCTTTTGAAATCCAAAATTCTATGTAAGAAATCCTTGGTCAACTGTAAGTTAAATGGCTAAGTACTTCCAGAACATACTTCGTCCATAGTCCAAAACAACGCATACACAATTCGGTAAGCACTGTTACGTAATGATAACTTGACTGAGTGAACTTGGCATCAGCCTACTGCGCCCAATCGCCTTCGCGCACAGAGCTGCGAAGCGGGTGAAAGCGCTTTGGATGTGGCATTAAGAATAAATAATTAAAATCAACTACTCCAAGAGCTGAGTTTCCTTGCTCAGCGTATTAGCTTAGCTATACAGAATGCTGCCAACATCTTGGGCACCACACCACGGGGCCAAATTTTTGACATTTATATTAATTAAATAAATAAACGCTTACACACTCACACCCCCGCACTAGGATTCGCTGTGTTGCGGGTGGCGAACACACACAGAAGACATAACACAATTTAACGCCCAAGACCCGAGTACAAACATTTATCTTAGTGTAAGTTAATCCTACTAGTAAATATTAGTAATCAATAGTATTTATCCTTTTCAAAGCTGTTCACAGACGCATTGCTTTCCCTGAGAACTGAGGTGATCGCCTTGTATTAGTGCAACCGGTATCCGTCCGGAACACAATTGTTGAAAAACAATCACCTATTCCAAGGCAGAACATAGGGTGGCGGTTTAGGTAAAGGTTATGACTTTTCCGCAAAAAAATTAGAAGGTGCTCTTTTTAAGCCCCAGGTCTTTTAAGTGCACCTCGAGCGTACCCAGGAGGGTGTCACCACTCGCTGTCGAAGGGAGGGCTTCAAAGAAACAAAACAAAGGAGTCAAACGACTAACGGAAGGAAACAATTGACTCAATGAATATGACGAACGGTGTTCAAGTGCGCAGTTGATCTATTTCTAAAGCGAGTTGCTGGTTTATCGAAGCGATAAGTAATTATTGTTGGGAGCCAACTGAAGGAAGCTTGCTTTGAAGGCTTAAACATGAGCAGACCACAACCGTCCGTTTACTAAAAGGCCGCTATGTGCATAAACGATTAGCTGTCTCGTGTTTGTTCATTATCATACCAAATATCATACCATTTATCTGCCGAATCAATGTTTGCCCCGACCGGGGATCGACCCTGGAACCAACGGCACGTCAGTT
>DWLO01000364.1:0-21451 GCA_018245335.1 Dalla quadristriga
CCAGCACAATATATATTGTTGCGGTGTTTGGTAAGTGCAATGAAAACAGCCTTCTCAGCACTCAAACCACAAAAGCACTCTCTAGAAGGGTTTACATCAGGCTGAGAATAATAGGTTCGCCAAAATGTTATTATTAATTGTATTTGTATCAAACAAGTTTACAGATTGCATGGATGCCTATGCATAGAAGAGACATTCCTCACCATAAACAAAGTGGTGTACTCAGATATGCTATATTATTCGGTGACGCTGTAAGGGCCACTAGGGCCAACAGCAACTGACCGAAAAAATATATCTAAAAATATAGATAAACTTGTGGTTAAACAAAATATTTCATTAAAACTAGAAAGATTACTTTGTTTTATGGTAGGAAATTAATTTTAAAATTTATTAAGACCAGTAAATTGACAGGATTTTTTTCCCTAAAGTTAAGGAGTTTTAGAAATCACTTCAAAAAACTGTTCATCTCCTCAAATATGTTTTATCGTATGTGATTGATCAGCTCCTTGGTAGGAATTTTAAAGAAAGAAGAAAGAAGTCTTTGTTGTTTTTTTTAATTTAGAATGATTTATGTGCCTTAGTTTTTAGTAATTTTTGATTTCTCTTTTTTATTTTAAAGATAACCCAAATTTGAATTGTCTACAAGTTTCATGAGTAGTTTCATGTCATTTCATGAGTAAAATATATAACATGACATATATAAATATATGAACACTATAGTCGTTTACTAAAAATAACTGTTTCAAAACTGCGCTTTCCCATAACGCTGTCATTAGGAATGCTTAACTAGGATACATCATTATGTGGAACTACTCGACTAGTAAAGTGTGTGGGATCCTTGCGAGATTTGCTAGCTCGCTACTATTGATGAGTCTAAAGATGATGGCTTCTTGCCAATCAGAAGTCGGATCTAGTAGCACCAAAGTCAATTCAAGATTAATTTATACTGACCATATTCAGTTCCAAAACTTCCGGATCACCGTTACCTAGATCTAACAATAGTAATCTTAAGATGTTGTTAACAAAGAAATTACAGAACCCTGTGAAATGCCGCAAATACTTGGGTCCCACGGGAGTGTTTGGTCCCGCAAATACCAGACAAAGACAAAATAAATTTGTTTGGGAACATAAGGTGAGGATTTTTATCATATTTAGTCGTAAGTATTTTTAATTTGGTTTTAATTCCAGATAATGAACTCAATGACACTACCACGTTCAAGACGAATCTACCAACACCACATTTTTGTTGCCGTTTGCCGTATAACCCGTTTTGGCTACAGATTGTACCAAAGAAATAAACTTACAAACAATGAACCAAAAATGTCCCCTCCTTCAGGCGTACTCGGCTTTTCAGCGATGGTATCACTTCAAGCGAACCGCATACAGTCCGCATACCGCATCCACTCCACCACCATTTTGGGGTATTTTTTCGCAGGGTAGGCAACACCAAATCTCTTACCATAGCTTCTATAGATATTATTAATATAGTTAATACTTTCTTTTTCTCTTAATTTGACGTCATGCACTCCTTAACTTTGCTTAGCCTAGATTAGACCAAGTTTTCTTGGCGTGATTGTGTCCTTTGCCACCGCTGTAGTCATTATAACGTATAGATATTATATATCTATGATATAACTCGAAGACTTTAGTAAAATTAACATTAACCTCGGCAATATAAAGTGTAGTGATTTAAAACTCTTTGCCCGGGAATATATGTATTCTGTGGTAATTTGTCTGTGGTCTGGTTGAATCGAACGTCACGGCTGTCTTTTGTCAATTCTCAATAGCAAAGCAAATTCATGCGATTTTCATAGAACTAATCGTTTATGTTTATATTAAAGATTATATAAATTACATAAAGAATGCCGAAAAACAAAGGAAAAGGTGGTAAAAACAGGAGGCGAGGAAAAAATGAAAACGAAACAGAAAAACGTGAGTTGGTATTTAAAGAAGACGGACAGGAGTACGCCCAAGTCACAAAGATGCTCGGTAATGGCCGCTTGGAGGCCATGTGCTTTGATGGTATAAAACGTCTTTGCCACATCCGCGGAAAATTAAGAAAAAAAGTATGGATAAATCAAGGAGACATCATACTGATCGGCTTACGAGATTACCAAGACGCTAAGGCCGACGTCATTTTGAAATACACCCCTGACGAGGCGAGGAATCTGAAAACCTACGGAGAATTCCCAGAAACAGTACGCATCAATGAGACTGTGGTATATTCGGTTGACGGCCTGGATGAGGACATCGAATTCGGTGACGAAGTCAGTTCAGAAGATGAAGCTGACGCAGTAGATAATATTTGAACAACATGAAACTGTTAACTCTCTTCCGTAAGTCAGTGTAAATTTATTTTGTGTTAGAAATAAAGTTGCATTGTTATGTAAAAAACTTATTACAAATTGTATCCTCTGGATGTTATAGGTCTATTATACTTATTATAGACATCCAAGATAGTCCCCAAATCCTGTGTTGATATTACTCCCAATTATGTTATCATTATTATCTCTATCCAGGTACCACTGCAGTATAGGATTAAAACTAAATAATGCACAACATTCCTTTAATTTCTTACCAGTCATCATTAAGAAATGTCTTCAAATGTAAGGAATGTACATAATATTAAATAATGGTAAAGCATTAAAATTTGTTTTTATTTACTACACAGTCATCCCATAATACAGATTAAAACACATTTCTTGCAAAATACTATTCAATATTTTAATTATAACCTGTAGATAGAAAAATAGAACCTAAATTTAATTGTTATTTATATATTATTTATACACTGCAGTAGCTGTGATCTGTTGGACTTAGTGATTTAATGTAATAAATTATTGTCCTGATTATTTGTTAATTTCCCTATTATTATTACCGTGATAATTTGTTAGATACTAGGTCTCAACAGCTTTGTGCATTATTTATTTTTTCACACTAATGTTTTACCCACACAAGCTGCCTGTCCACAGTGCGAAGACAAGTGATTCTGTGAAAACTTTTGTACAAACAAAACAATTGCATAAACTGTGAATAACTTGCCAAGAGGTAAAGCCATATCTACTGAATAGGAGAGGAGCGTAGTTCAGATTTTGTGTTATCCCATTGGTTGAAATTTTCTCAGCTTTACTTCTCTTGGCTTCAGTGGAAAGACAGCGTTTAGGGATGATTTTTTAGAAAATATGACTAGTGTGGTCCTCATTAATTATTTTAAAGCTAACATTAGAATTTGTTAAGGCACTTCCTCATAATGTAATTGATTTGTAAAAATATTTTTGTTTTTGTGATATTAGCAAAAAATCCAATTCACCATTCCCTATAGGTTTTGATTAAACTAAATTCCAATTTAGGATAATATAGTAACATTGCTTTTCTTTTCTATTCTTTTAAATTATTACCCAGTTAACTATTATTGAATGATTTTTTAATTTGAGCTGGCAATAAATGTATGGACAATTTTTTAATTTCAATTCATACTTATTTGTTTCACACTTACATAAAAATAATAAATAGTTTTTTATTGTTTTGAAAAAGGTCTATCAGTTGGGTGCCTTTTGGCATAGGTCTCAAACTGTTTCCATTGGACTATCAGTTATAACCCTTGTCCAATATGACCCCAAGTTCAGATTATTTTGATGTAAATCACCATCGTTATTTTTAAAAGCCATGCATTGTACTAAAAACATTTCTTTATTTTGTATTAGAAAAAATACTTTTCAATAAATTCCATATTGTCAGCTGTATAAAATCTCTTTAAAACTGATCACCCATAACATATGAACCAATTAGCATACTTAATTCATTTATTTATAACAAAGCTGGATTTTAAATATATAATTTCTTTACTCTTCAATGGTGTTTTTTGTTCAAAATAATTCTAAGACTATGTACACTTCTTTGTAAGAGTTTTTTAGGTATCATTTAGAACACCTACAAAATAAAATGCTCTGATTAGACAAGTTCTAACATTTATCAATCCCACAGTCATTGATTGTCATGGATTCTCTAATTAATACCAGTATTCTTGTACCTTAATGGGTATTCAGTGACTGAAACTTCTCTTGGCTAATGAGAAAAAGTGGCCACATTCATTTTACACAGGGAGATGTCCTCTTTGTTTAATCTCCCTGGTTGGTAAAACAAGAGATTAACCACTTTCACTAATGATTATTTTCTTGGGTGGGCCTGACACTGCATCTGTGTTTACAATACAAACAAAATAATCTCTTAATTGGATTTCATCTATCGTTCTGATTAGTGTACAGTCTATTCATTTTAATAGTGATGCTCTTCGAAAATACCACATCAACTTCATAGGAAGTGACACACTATTAGTGTTTTATCAACAAACACTAATAATACCAAGCAATGGGCAAAATTGATCAGATATGGCTTAAAGTGCTCAGAAAAGCTCATGTCGAGTGGGTGGACTATCCTTGAAACTTCCCGCTAATAACAATTTTATTTTTTAACAAAAACGTTACTACTTTACCACAGGTGTTCTGCATTCCTGCAGAAACTGCTTGCTATTTCAGCATCAGCTGAGCAGAGTGCCTTACACCTATCAAGATCCGACTCGAAGGATCTGCTTTATAGGAATCCGAGCAATGTCGCGGTAAACTCTGAATTAAGTATGTAAAATTAAATAAGTGCTGGTTTGTCCTTCATTCACGCTGCAATCGACGAGCCACGGGTCGACGTGATTTTTGCATAGATACGGTTTATGAGCCGAATTGGCATTTCCTGTGGGATAGAAAACGGAATTTAACGCGGGCGGAGCCGCAGGCAAAGTCTCGTAAGAAATTCGTAAGACCAGAAAAGCGAACGCACCTCTATTATTATGCAAATAAATATTTGTATCATTTATTTATTTATTATTTCTAGCTCATTAGGTATGTCCTAATTCTCGGCAAAGGCCTGCAATTCCTTGCGGTCGCATCGCTGGTGGTGCCACATTAGGGCCCGTATTGTTCCGTACCGATCTCTGTTTCGCCCTCAAGTGCGATATCAGCTGATACGCTCTTTTAAGGTGAGGTCTGCACTGTACATTAGGATCGGCACTATTTAATAAACACAACAACATCTCCAACTCCTGAATTTAGGGCTCTTTTGTGAAGTATCCTAAGTTAGGTTCCTTAGTACCGACCCCTAAATATGTTTTTGTATTGTTGATCCCTAAGTATATTTGAGAGTCCGTTAAACTTAGTTTCGTTTATTAAACAAGACTAACTCAGCTGACATCGGGAGCTCAAATAACAGCTCAAGTTTTGTTTAATAATTAGTTCAGCAGCTTAACTGTATACTTAAGAACCTCCTCAAAACAGATCGGTTTATTAATTATCCCTAGCTATCGGACGATGCCGTTGGTCCACTACTTACGGGACACCCTGTATTGTTTGTAACTAGACTGGTGCTGCTTTCTTCACCAATAAAAATTACTTTCTTTTCTTTTAATGGTGCGCCAATTCGCACTTGGCCAGCGTGGTGGACTATGGCTTAGTAGACTATTTCTTATCCTGAGAGGAGACTTGTGCTCAGTAGTAAACCCGTGACAGGTTATTGAAGAAAAGTAAATAATTACGCTGAAATAAATTCCATAATATAATTATAGTCGGGTTCGGATTTAGTGGGGAACCAAACATATTGTATTGAAAATTACTAAAATTAAAAACTCATCATTTACATTGCAAGTCTTACGCCGTGAATCATGTAGATCTCGTTCAGGATTTTCGGTGTCAACAATGCCACGAACCCTTGGACGTGGAAATAAAATAGTAACAGAAAAACTTGGATCGGGGATTATTCCCGGGTGTTCAGGGCTTGAATTAGCGCCGTTAATTCACGACTTGAGTCTAAAGGGGCCTATAACCTTAATTCATGTTTTTTTTCGATGTGACAGTTGTTTTTGGCCTTATTGACCTTTATAGCCTCATCAGACTGGACGTTATCAAAATTAAAATATAATGGTTATTGCTAAGACTCTATGGATAGAACCATTTTTAAGTTGCCAACTTGACTTGCAATGTAACCGCCATGTTGAATTTTGTTGTGCTTCGGTAGAAAACATTGTGAGCACGTGGATAGTTGAATTTTCGGATTGGGCGAAAATTGTTAGTAATCTAAATTGGATAACATAACTCTTAACCTGTTTAATTTTTTCTTTATTACGAGTGCAAAAATTCTTGGTGATTTATCAAAGTAAGTATAGCAGATTTACTGATACCGGCGAGAAATTCCAGATTTAGATCACGGGTTTCAATCAAAACTAGAACACATTCACGGTGCCATTACATGATTACATATGTAAATAATTAAGTTACAAAATTATAGATATGGATTATTGCACATTTAACATAATATGAACTTATCTAAAATTGCGTAACCTTTCATATTATAATTTCATACATGCTTACGTGTTGCCCGTGAAGGTTTCCACACTGCTCGTGACCCTCACCAGCAACGTAATACGTTTGCGTGTTAAAAAACCTGAAGCACATGGTTGTTGTGCTCATAGCAAGGTTGAGAAGTGAGAAAGTAGTGTAGTGTATACGTGTCTGGTAAATGTCACGCTGGAATTACAATTCGAAACCGCATTTTGAAATTACGGCGTTCACCAGTGGTTCTTCCGTATGGTGATTTATTTGCCGGTTTAAATGTGCGGCATATCGTAGTCAATTATAGTTTAAAGTTGACGGTTTAATATTGTTAATGTTACAGTGGTTTGTGTAAATAATCCATTTAAATATCTACAATGGTTCTACCGAACGTGGTGCGTATGCGGAATACTGTTCCGGCCTTATTTTTGTTGTGACTAAACTAAACACGTGATTTCTATTTCATCTCCGTGTCTCCGTGTACAAAATTATAATTTTAAAAACTCACATGTTTACATTTAACACTGATTGCTATAATATTTTTAGCGTTCGCAGATTTTCGACTTATCTTAGGTGTATTATTATTTATAACCTCGATTTATATTGATATCAGTTGATCAAATGAGGTTAGCGCATGAACATTGTTTGCAGGGATTAAGGAATGTTTGACTTTATAAACACGGTGCTAGATAATTAATAAATCATAAAATTAGAAACATATTTTTATTAACTATGTAGGAAGTTATGTTTGTAGTGTATAAAAGAAATAGTTTTATTCAGTACAGCACCAAAATAACAACTTTCGTAAATCATGTAGGTACTTATCTATTTAGATTTTTTTTTGTGTTTAGCTACAGACACATCTAATTTGTTTAAAAACACACTGAATGTGGTTTTTGCTAATTATGTTTTCATTGTTTTAGCTTGTTTGTAAAAGTGGCTCATTGCAATGGCACCCTGTCGTCAACTGCTTATGTGGTCAGTGCCTTCAATAGCGGTTCTGCTGGGTATATTCTGGTTCAAGAAAAAAAGGGAATATGCAAAATCTGACCCAGGAGGAAGAGAAAAAATAAAAAGTTTAAAAGAAGAATTAGCAGAAGCTTTGAATGCTGAATTAGAAGTAAAGAAAGCCTCTCCCAGTGGAAAAGCTGAACGTGCATTAATCAAGTCAGCACCCATTGATATCATCGCAAGAGGAACAGGTTCTCAAAGGTCTTCCCCGTTGGATATGACTGATGAAGAAGTTGATTTGGAAATTGAGAAAATAATAAGAAAGAAGTCAATTGAGAAGGAAAGGAAGATGTCTTATAATACAGAAAGTGCTGTTATAACTTACTGCAACAAGGATCTCTCTCTTGTTAATAAAAATTTGCAATGTGATTTATTTTCTCCTTCAAAAACTGATTTAAAAATGGATGATCAGAGTATTTCTGTCTGTTCATTGAAAGCTAATGAACCTGTTATTATAGTGGCAAATGGTATAACATCCAATGGCAATGAAGCAGACGCATCACAACATGAGAATATGTTTGACACGGCAGCATCTGAGGGTGATGCCACTGGGAACATGGTGGCAGTAACTGAAGAGATAACTGTTAGTAATGACATAGATAATGCACCTAGTGTCAATAGTGAACAAAGTGACAGTGGAGACAGATATTCTGCTTCGCAGTCCAGAAGGATTTCAGAGAGGGATTCAGCAAACCATAGTCCAGTAGATCCAATGCTTGCTAGTCCCTCAATGTGTCGCTTTTCCGACAACCACAGTGAGGTATGTAAAAATCGTCTGTTAAGGTAAATTAATTTAGTTATATTTTTTATATTATTGTGAGTTTTTATTTATTTGATTTATTCTTGTTACTCAATTGACATTCACCCTTTTTATATTATACTAGCTGTTGCCCACGACTTCAACAACATTACAGTTATGATATTTTTATTCCATTGGGATCTTTATACTTTAGTACCCCATGACCATCTCCATGACTTTACCTCTACCAAATTTTACCAAAGTACTGGTTGTATGATTTAACTGTTAAGGTGTATCAAACAAACAATCTCATTTTCCCATTAAAATATTATTAAGATTATTATAATAGGAAGTAAATAGATATTGGTTTCTGTGTTGTTAACATAATTACTTTAAGGGCATGCACTCTTACTTATATTATATATGTGAAAAATGTTTTGTTCGGTACACCTTCATAGTTAAACCATACTACTGATATTCATAAAATTTGGTCGTTGGTTGGTTGGTTGATATTCATAAATAGAGAGATAGTGAGTCACAGAGAAGGTATTAGGATACTTTTCAACTAATATTTATCATATATTTACCGTGGACCAAGTTGCGTGTAATGGAATTGCTAGTTTAACACAAAATAATTATTGCTGTAAATTAAACGATTTCATTGAAGTGAATAAGAATGTAACCTTTATCTTTATTACTGATTTCTGATTATTATTACTGATTTCTAATGATTATTACTATTATTTACTTACAATGTAACTTATAGGGCTCCAGTGACAGTGGAAAAGGGTGCTCTGAGGCAGCAAGCCCTCCACCGGTCAATATAAATATGGTCCCATCTGAGACCGCATTAAGAATACATCAATTTTTAATACCGCAGACCCTGGTTGGTCTTCTTATAGGAAAATATGGTTCCTTTGTAACTCAAATTAAAGCAAAGACTAGTGCAAATGTATATGTAAGGAAACATCCTGATTTTATAAAACAGAAAATATGTGCTGTAGAAGGTAAAATATTTTGTTATATTTTTAAAAAATAAAATGTCGTTTTAAAATTAATGACCTAAAATATTTTACCATAAAGGTTTTTCTATTTATATTTGTTTTAATTGATCTACAGGTACACAAAGTGAAATTGAGGCAGCTTTAGAAATGATTAAGGATAAATTCCCAGAAAAGAGATTTCCAAACTTTACTATTAATGAAATAAGTGCAGATTTATATCAAAGAATGGCTCCCTTAATACCAGAATTTATTCAAGTAAGTATTTTCTACATGTAAGTTGCTTTTTTTGCTACCCATGTGTCCTGTGAGTGTTCAATTTTATATTTATTTAAACTACATACTATTAATAACTGACTCTATATTTAAAGCACACCAGAAAAATTTAAGTTAAAAAAATAAGAGAATATTTGCAGCGATACATGTTTTAAAATGTTTATGACACTTCATAATTTGATTTAGTTCATCATGATTACTTTGACAATTTTATCTCGTTATGATATAGCTTAACGATAATCTTATTTGATTGTCCTGTTTATAACAGTTTATGTGAAATGTTTATTCTTTATCTCGTTTATAATTTTTAAGTAAGAAAAACAACATACTGGGCATATATACATCATACACATAATGTATGGTCAAAATACTAATTGATAACCAATTAACTATTTAATTAACATTTAGGTACCTATTTTATTGCAATCATAGACATAATAATTTACAGTAATACAACCTGTTTATAGTGACATGGAATGAGAAAGACAATTAGGTCCTCAGAATGTCATACAAATGAATCAAATTTATTTCTATAAAAATGAAATGGTTTTTAAGAGTTGTTCTCCAAATGACTATTCCATTTGCTTATTTTATTAACTTAGTACAGCACCAATCAGAAATTATTATTATTATTATTTATTTAATTAATCAAAATGCATAGGTACACCAATTACACAATTACATTCATTACTAATGTCATCAATCAGTAATAAAATTGCAAAGTTAGAATAGAAAAAAAAAACATTGCTGGGTAATTAATGTTCAGAGCATCTGGAACGGATTAGTAAATAGAAATTATGAAATAATAATTACTGTTTCTATAATCAGGTTTTAACCACATAAAACCAAACATCATTATACAAAAACCACATTAGTCACTGAAATCATGCAAAGTATCATTTTATTTTTATTTTTAACTGAGTTTTCTTCAAGCAGTCTTGGGGGAATTTAAAATCTTGTTGTCTTAAAACATGACATTTATTAATCTTCAATTAAAATGCTGTAATCCCTTTTCAAGTTTTTGAAAGTTTAATCTATATTGCAACAAACAATTCAACCTAACTTTATAACAGTAACATTAAAAATGTTCAGGATGTATGTTACTAAAACTACTACTACTACTACTGTACCAATTCTTTAAAATATTTGTATTGGACAATTTATTTCACGCGACAGTTCGGGTAAAATCTAACGTAAAATCGAGCGTAAACTGAACTCAAACCATGACAATTAACCAATATCCACGGCAGTTGCAGCTAGTGGAGTCGGTGAACAACGATACAATTATGACGTGCCTGGTGAGCGCGGGGCACTTCTTCCTCCAGCAGCCGCTACACCCCACCTTCCCCTCGCTGCACGCGCTGCACCGCCTCATGGCCGCCACATACCAGAACCCGGATGTGCCGTCCTTGCCACGCCCGGTGAAAGGTAACTTGCAATGTCTCTCGCTATCTGTCTCAATATGACCCTACGCGCTACATTTATTTACTCTGCAGTGTTACATAATTTTTTTTATTCAATTTGTTACAAATTAGTTGTGGTAATAAATAAAGTAACTAATTATTCCTCAATATTATCAGATGTGTACAAAATCGTCAGTAACATGTTTTTTTTAATCTTTTTATTAATACGTGATTCAAATATGTGTTTTTATTGTAAATGAAGTAGCAAACGACTTGATTTTAAGTAGCCACTGCCGCCCAATGCCACTAATTTAAAATATGTGGTAAATTCACAGTGTATGTAATGGGTAATCTTTGGATCCAATAGTCCGATTCTAAAAATTATTTTGCTCATAGAAAGCTACACTATCCACGAGCAACATAGGTTTAATTTTAATTGTAGAAGTAGGTATTTGAATTGGGACGAAAATTTGTATGCATTAACTACACGCGGTCGGAGCCGTGGGCATAGACTAGTACGTCAGTAAAATCGTTATAATTCGGTCGCCTGTCATTAACTTTGTTAATGTTAATGTTGTCCGGACCTTTCCCTGGTAGGTAAACTTTTTTTTTGTTGGTGTGTAAAGCTCACTATCGTACTTAACAGTAAAGATTTGTATTTAAATTCTTTATGCGCCACGGAGTCGCTAATAATGTAAAAGTATTTAAGAATAACAGTGATAGTATATTATGTTAATCTGCTAAGGTTAACATGCAATGCTAATAAAGTAAATATAGATTGTATAAAAAATATTGAGCTATTGAACTGATCCTCAATTTTTCTTTATCAACAGAGGGATCAATCTGCGCGGCCCCTACTGAGAACAACTGGTACCGCGCGCAAGTGATCTCCGCTTCGGAGGAGAATGACACGTCTGTTGTGAAGCTGGTCGACTTTGGAGGCTACCTCACAGTGGACAACGACCAGCTCAAACAGATCCGTCAAGATTTCATGACTCTGCCCTTCCAGGCTACGGAAGCCCTTCTGGCATTTGTCAAACCTGCAAATAATGGTTAATTTCTACAGATGTCTTTTCTTTTCTCACTATTGGTTTTGCATGTCACATTTAAACTTTTATTTTAGATTACAATCATTTATATTTATAATAAGCTTTCCAATTTCCAGATAAATATTTTATCCAATATTTACCTGCTTGAAGTTTATCTGAGTATTATTTTTATAAACCATCATTGTTTCAAAGATTGTGTGACCAAACTAGTTATCCGAAATATTTCGATAACATAAGTTTTTGGATCAAAAAAAGCATTATTTATGTAACTCAAATGAAGAAACCATGGACTAAATTGTCTGTTACCTCAGTATTATTCTCAGCGTTATCGGAAAAGATTTTTTGGTTTATAAATAGCAATCCTAACCTTGAATGTGACGTTGTAAAGAGTGCTTTTTTCACCTACATCTGATTACAAACATTATTATTATAAATAGATGACCCTGTAGCCTGCTTCGTAATGACTACTCAATTTTAGGTGTAAACGTTTATTGTTTTTTTTTAGTATCGTATTTATTTATCATAATTCACTCTTACGAATTCAGCAAGCTTACTAAAAATAATTGCTTGCTTTCTTATCTATACATTCCGTATGCGTTCTGACATTGTGTGTTCTAATTTTTCTCTTTGTATCTTTGAGTTTTAGAAATGCCTTGATGCCAAAATGTTGTCACTATTTATCATGAAAAAAGCATTTTGAAAAGGACTTTTTAAAATCTATATTTTGGAAGTAAATTTATGTTCTTACTTAATTGCTAATAGCTTAATCGATGCGAAAAAATTTGCTGTTAGCGTTGTACAGACAATTATATTTTGTTAATGCTGCAGATTGTATTATGCGTCGTCAAATTGTTTCGACTTCCGAGTTTTCATCGTCAATCTAGAATAAACCTTGATCTTTAAAAGTTTAACGCTGGCATTTGTGCGGAACGCGATTGTTAAGCTCTAGTCGGAATGGAGTATAATGGCAACCTGTTCGTTGTGCCGGCAGAGGCTGATTGGAGCGGCGAGGCGCTGCGCATCATGGCGGGGCTGACGGCGGGGCAGCTGCTACACGCACAGGTGGCAGGCTACGACGAGGCGGGCCTGCCGCTCGTGCACCTCTACCTCACCTTACACCCTCAGGTGATACAATCAATCTTCGCCGTATTACTGTTATTGTCACCTCTATCTCACCATACAAGTTCTGTGTCACTGGTATTGTCACCTCTACCTAACCTAGACCCTCAGGTACCCTCAAGTGCTGTCCATGTAACTGTAATTATGACCTCTACCTCACCTTACACCCGCAGATGATACCCTTAGTGTTCTCAATATTCAGAGAGGTTTTAATAATTCTGAAAGAACATATTCACAAGGAACTGAATGGCGGAGAGTTCTCTGTTTGTGTTGTTAAATAAGTCTTACAAAATCGAGCGCGTACCTAAATATCGAGTGTTCTTCTGTACATGTACTCTTAGCCACTTCATGTACTGGTAATTGAGTGCGTAGTATCTTTCACATCTCATGACTCGTAGTTTAGTTGTTACTTTCGTCCAGGTTTAGGTTTTTAACATCGCTTGCTTACTAAACTCACTGTACGAATCTCCGACAAACATATTGTAGGTCTCCCTGGTTTTTCTCAGTTGAGAAGAATTGAGTTGTGTTCGCGCAAAACTTATCCCACACATATATTTATACATACCAAGAACATAACTGTGTAGCAACTAATCCTTATCAGAAATTCACACGCGTCGTATAATATAAAATTTGAGGAGAAAAGGTTTTTTGCACTATAAACATAATAATATATTCATATTCATTATACAAGGTTTGCATCGGGTTAAAGTCTCATTTACAGCATACATTATTTATAATTTAACTGAAGACTAGCTAAATAAAGTAAGTAATGCTATTGTAGGAAATTCTCATTGTTCTCTCAAATTATTACCAATAATGAATGACTCCGTAAACACGAAGTCTGAATTTTTGCCAAACCAGTTTTGACGTATTACATCATGAATTATAGTCACAAGTCCTTGCGGTTAAAGCCTTCCTTTCTATTTCTGGCAATATCAATCAGATGCGTCACATTCTACGTTGTACGATTTCAATTAAATTCATTGATATTTTACTTTCTCTTATATATGCAGTTACATACTACAATGTATGAAAGGCTTATTGTACGTTGGTAACATTGACGCCTACCGCAATTTAATTTAATTTCAATCTGGAGAGCTATTTGATCTACTACGGTAGTTAGTATCCGTGTATCCAATGTTATGAAATAATAACATCTTTCCAAAAAATCTGAAATTTGTTGAAATTTGAAATTTGTGAGGAACTGATCGCAATCCGAAATGCGCGTGCAGTATTTATAAGGCCTATAAAAGTTAGCAACCAAACGCAGTAAGTGGTTAGACATGTCATCTTAAAGTGTTAGGGCAGCTCCGTGCACCCGCGCGAGCTCTAGCGTACGCCCTAAGCCGAATATCCATAAATTTGGGTCACCTACGAAAATCAACTTCTTACGTCCAGGCGATTCGGCGACAGGCACGCGGCCTCCGCCTTTTCATCGGATATCCTTAACTTTAGTAATATTTATATACTATTAAGTACGATTTTTAATTATTGGTAATTTAAAATTTCAGCAAGTGATATTCCTGAACAGAGAGTTGGTAGACCGCGGGCTGGCGGAGTGGGACGTGCCGGCCGACTCGTGAGGCGCCGGTACCGACGGCTCCGCTACTTATGACGTTCATTAATCCATTGACGACTACTAATAATATTGGATTGCATTTCGATCTACTCACATACTCCATCGACGTATAACTGGCGAGCTACGCTGGAGACAGAAAAGCAGTCTTACATTATGAGTGTCGAACATTTTTAGTCTCTCTCGCGTTCCTTTTGCAAAATGGCACTTGTAGCTAATAAAACACTCCGTTTCGGGATCTCCTCTTAGTTATTTTCCAGTACTTATACCTGATATAAAAACTGCGTTTTTATGGTATCTATTTTATGTGTTGACTTGTTTGGTACAAGAACTTTTTACATGCAGTTTATACACTGACAACACTTATGTGGTGACGTAACAACCGTAATGACATTTTTGTGGTTGCGATCTTACGTTGATTATTTTCGCGTCTTTGCTCCCACAACTTAAACATATAAAATAATACACGCTTGTGAAAGGACTATAATCATTTGTAGGTCCCATAAATTATGTGTCGTAGATAATTATAAGGTTTATTATTTGGCGCTTATGTAAGTCCCTATCTTAATTTAATTTTTAATAGCGGTCATTACGTAGTCTGTATGTTACAGTCAGGATGCTCATTATAATACATAACATTATCGTATGATAGCACTGCCTCCTGCATTTTGTCGTTAATTATTCATTTGAGCACAAATTTGTTACTTTGTCGCTTTCTTTGTTTATTGGTTTCTTTATTAAGTGCATTCATTTTATTTGTAATCTTAGTATACTGTGGCAATTTCGCCTTGTAAAGTGCCTTTAAATCGAATTTTTAACGAAATCTTCCGCATCGTCAAAGTAAACAACGTATTTTCACATACAAGTAGATTATGCAACTATATACTTCCAATCCGTTTCGGTGATTCTAGTGCCTGTTATTGCAATATACTCATATGAGACGGTGGCCAACATATGTATATTTTTTTGCTAATTGATTAAGAAAAATGGACTGTTAATATTATTATGTAGAATAATTGTAAATTACATGTGTAAAATACTAAAGTACAATATGTGTGGTTGCTTGTAGTAATATAAAAGATGTACCGGTGTGAATTTGACATAGTTTTTATACTTAGTTGTGATTGCAATCATTGGTTTAAATTACAGGGTTCATCTTGAACATTTGAGATAGCAAATTTATGACATTTTGAGCGTTAGCATTTTACATGAGCACAGAGTACAACAACTTTGTTTAGGAAAAATATCGCTGTAACTGTTTTATATTGGCGATAATTTTAACATTTGTGAAAAACTTATGGCCAATTATTTGAGGAAAAGTTGAGTTATAATGAGCATGTCGATATTCCTGACTCTTAGTATAAAGATAATGTACATACTAGAAAGTTTAAGTAGATACTAAAACCAATTGAGGAAGTTTCGTGTTCGTAAAATAAATTCAGTATTTTAATATGTTGAAATTTACGTGTTTGTTTAGTGATTTGATTTGTATGTGTAGTGTGGACTTTGTAAGCTATGGACTTAATAGACTGTCTTAAGTAGTTATAGAGGCGTTACTTGCTGACTAGTGACTACACGTATTATTTAAAATTGCCAAGTCGATGAGGTCAAGAAGTTCATTTCCAGAGTTCACTAATTTTGAAAAGCTGGTATGAGTATGAAAATCTTAGTATGATAAATTTGTATGTAGCCGGCTCTCAGTTTGCATTTTGTTAACGTCCCTACTGTATATAAACTAATATATTTGCGGTTAAATCAATAAATTATCGTTAAAAAAAATATCAAATTATTTTCTTATTTGGGCAAGTATTTACCCGGCTTTCCCATTATATTTTACCTCCAAGTTCTAAATAATTTCAACAATATCTTTATTCAATGCAATTTTTTTCTATAATCTACCTACGTAAAATTTGGAGATGGAAGCGTTCCGTTCGGTATGCCAAAACGAATGGAGCCTATAGTTAATAAAAAATAAAAAGGATCAATAAGCATTTTGATCATATATCGTAATAATACCTATATTATTTTCACAATAAATCCGTTAACACGCACTGACTATTCGAGGTTTGTCACAGATATCTAAGAGCGGTAGTGGTTAGTGATACACAGACTCCGTATTCGCCAAGGTATTCCATTCCTTAGCTGAAAGAATAAGGACCGTGGTAACTTCGATTAAACTAACTTTGTGTCCAACTTCCTTGTACCTCACCCCCAGTCGTGACCGCTCGCTACCGTAGAGCGGGCGAGCGTGTATACAGTGCATTTAACTTTTTTATGTGACTAAGATAGCAAACGAGCTCCACCCATCCGCTGCCGCCGATGACATCTGTGATAATCGAATAGGACCGTAAAAGGAACTGGGTATGTTAGTCCAGTTAGTATATGTTAATAGGAATATTAGTTGGTCAGTTCGCGACTGTTAGTCCTGTTCGAAGCTGGCCACAGATGCGTTACTTCACTTGAGGACTAAGGTGATCGCCTCTTGTATAAGTGTAACCGGCATCCACACCTTTCCTGGAAATGGGCGTGGCGGTGGTGCCGCCCCGGCAAAACTGTATACAGGTTCTATAACTTTTAGACGACCTCGGAGACAGGCGAAATCAGAAACCATAACAGATACATACAAATAGAGCCTGTAAACGTATATTATTATTATTATCCTGGCTATTCGGCTCCGTTTCATGTTCGTATCATTTCATAGTATTATAGACAAAAATGTTGAGCAGAAGTTGGTCAAAATTAATAAACTTTTTCAAACTATTTACTCTTTTTAACACTACAATATAATGATAGCTCGAAGATACAAATTATTGGTGATTGTGACTAAAATCACATAATATATATCTTATCTGCTCAAAGTAAGTACCTAATATGAATTCAAGAAACTCATTAAAATGATAATTAATAAAATGTTATCTTAGAAAGCCAGTCACGTTTTGCACCTCTCTTGCTCAAACATTCTAACATTTTCAATGATTGTAAAAGGGTAGGTCGACTTTTGATGTGAAATGTGATTCATTATCCCTGTTGTCAATCAAATTTGACATTTTAATTTTGGTATTTTACCATCAAGATTGTAATATCTTATTGATTTGAGGTGATTTTTTAACAATTATCTAATACTCTGAAAGACTTCCAACTCACTACATGCAATAATCACGAAAATATTACGTAATACGTTAAAATAAAATACGTAGCTTTGATATAAATGTTTTAATAATAAGAATAACATTATATAAAATTAACCTCATCTTAAAATCTATTGCCCGGTCCACTTATATAAACAATGTGCTAACAACACAAAATGTACACTCTACAAACATACTTACAACGAATACTTTATAACAGAGACATCAATGACATGCACAATTTTATTAATTTGTTCAACGTTATTTCATAATAAATTAATTCATTAAAGAATATCTGCGGTATTTGTTTATTTCAAACACACTGGTCTGGCTAATTTGGTAATGGTAATGTAACTCCATCGTAATATTTAGAATTTGTGGGTACCTACTTGATTTATGTGTCTCAGTTTTAGTAACGCTGTCTTAATAATAAGTCAATTGTATAGTTTCGTAAATAATTATCTACAATGCAAATAGTACGTGTACTTCAAGTTGTACAAATTTAACTAAGCAAAGATTTAACTCCAAACGTCAGCGGAATACTTCTTCATAGACTCTAGTTTCTTTAAGAACTGCACGGCTTCTGATTCAGTACGCCCGCCTTTCTCTTGTACTGCTTTCATTACTAGGTTGCGGACATCTACAGCCATATTCTTCGCATCTCTGAAAATAAAGTCAATTTTAAATAGTACTTGTAGTGACATTACTGTTAATAGATATTAAGTGAATTTGTGTCATGCGCAAATTTATATTTATAGCAGCGACCGCTATAGTTTGACCGCTGTAAACTTGACCTTCCTTGGTATAGCGGGACCGGCGTGTGTGTGCAGTTGTGCACTGATTCACACGGTTTTGTCGCGGCATGAGTTATCTGAAGATCAGATCTCATAAAATTCCCGGTTATGTCCAGGAGGAGGTTTGGGTAACAAATAATGCTCGATTTACCAACAATTTCAGAGGACTCTTTTTTACCAGTAACCTTTCAATATTGGTACAATAGAAAATAAATATAGACATATTTAACATATAAAATATTAATGTGTAGTATGTATATATTAATGTATTGTATGTTAAAATGTGTCGGAACAGAACACAGCCATATAGTAATTCCATAGATTAGTTGTTATATAGTCTATGATCTGTACTTTGTGGATCTCTCTCTCTGAATAAATGTTTCGAATTGCAAGGACGCCTTTTCTGTTTCTTTTCTTTTATATCGTAAACTCAGTTTTATTTAATCTACCAGAGCGAAAAATAAAAACCCCTAACAGACTTCTGAATAACATTAACACAGCCTTTCTTTTTCTCAAAATCTCAACTAGGAACGAAATACAAATACATTAATCAGGCAAAATCTTAATAGTACAGTAGCCTGTAACTATTAACACTTATATAATAGTGGAGCAGACCTTACACTAGGTAAAACTGGTATCGTAGTGCCCTTCGGAGGAGCATTAAGCCGGCTACTTATTAAAATTTCTTAACTATTTTAGGCTAATCTAGGTATATTATAATAATCAGGTACATTTGACTTATGATATTAAAAATGTGTGTAAATATAATTCAATGTCTTTACTGTCGATAAGTTATTTGTTAAAATACAATTTTACTAAATAATAACGTCATGAACGTAAATTAAACATCAGTCCATAGGTAGGCGTGACCTTTTGACGTAAAAACCTATGTTCCATCTCACCCTGTCTCTCGCCATTTTTTATTTATTTACTAAAACTTTATTACACCAATAGTACAAAAGATAAAAAAGGCGGACCCTAATGCTAAAAGCATTCTCAACCTGTCAAACTTTGGGCTTCGCAGAGAACAATGAAGGCGGTTGAATTAGTGTTGTGGGAAATAGAATTTATTGTGAACAAAAAAAATACATATAATATTTAATATGTACCTTGTGCGATCTAACAATTACATATTTCTCGAAATTTTAAATGAAACAGAGATTGACAGTCACCTTCTCGTCCCACACACTTTGCGTTCGCGCTAGCCTTTCGTACCGGAAACAAAAGAGCTACTGCGTGGAAAAGATCGTAAATAACGTAATGGATCGGCGTTCGAAAAATGATACAAGGAGATGGGGTCAGCAGTTGGTGATTACGTTGCGCAATTGCGTTACGTTCGAGTTTTTTTTTTTACATATAAATATTATTATTAAGTATATATTTTAACTTTTATGGTTTTGCCTTGTCGCGATCGACTGTACTAGTAGCCGCGATAGTCCGGTTGGCCACCCCCTTGATCTACAAGATATTGCTTGAAATAGTGACGTGTGACATTTGTTTTAAAGGATTGCCAGCTGCTAACTTTTCACAAGTCATCTGGAAGACCATTCTAAAGCCGTATGGCCATTCTGGGCCATAGTGAGCGGGTGACATTCTTTGGTACATCGGGCCTCCTTATGTATTGTCTGCCGCTTTTCCTTTTCGTATTGAACCGCGATATCTATTTGGTTAGCTGTTTGGTCCATTTACGTTTTCTTCTTAGCATATGGGCCCGTCCATCACCATTTTAATGCTTTGGTTTTTCTTTCAACATCTTCCCATATCCCAACATACTTCTATCCATCCCTTTCTGGCAAGTTACACTGGTAAATATATTTAGGTGTCGGTAAAATTTATCACAAAGGCACAACGATTGCCCGTCGTCTGCGAAAGCGCTTGAATACGTTACATACAAATCCATACAATTCCAAAATAGTGCCTCGGGCAGACCTCGGAAGCGCGCGCTTTGGGTAACTGTCATCATTTATCCCCAACGCGCTGCCGCCGGTGCTGGCTAGAAGAAACGTCGTGCGCACCCCTTCCCGTGCTCCGCAAACTATCTGGGACGGTCGGGTTTATGGCGGTCAACCTACACTAAATTAACGTGATAGTTTATCACGAGCAGCAACGGCTGGTTGGGCAGACAACTACATTTAGTCGCTCCCAGTAAAGTCAGTGGAAATAGAATATAATAAATAATATGATATTTCGTACATCAACGCAAACCAAAACATTCACGACTTACCCGCAAACATAAAAGTGTCCATTTTTATTTCCTAGTATATCCCAAATTTGGTCCAAGTTGTTCTCCAATAGATGTGTTACGTAAACCTTACGCGCTTGGTCTCGCGAAAATGCGACATGCAGTTTGACATCGCCATTTTTTTCAAATTCTTCAAGTTCCTAAGTAAACGAGAAAAACAAAATACAATTTTATCTATGTTAATGAGCAGTAGAGTTGGGCTCCTTGATAGATCAAATTGATGGAACAACAGTTGTCAGTTTTTTTGACAACAAAGTAATCTTTAGACTTCATCGACTTACTGCCTGATAGATATAATCCTGGTCACGATATCTGCATCCAAAGTACAGGACATTGTCTCCGACTACCTTGCCGTTGGCCCGAGCGTGGGCGCGCTCCTGCAGGAAGCCACGGAACGGCGCCAGCCCGGTGCCTGGACCTACCATCAGTATCGGTGTTTGGGTCTGGAGCGGTAACCTATATTAAATTACAAGTTTAGTAATAAATATACTAAGGTTAAATATAATAAAAAGATTGATTTAAAAATATAAATGTTTGTGTTTACTTTAATATTTTTTACCAATATTTAAACTCCCAAATTTACCTGAACTGAGACTTCCGAATGTAAACTGGAACTGTTGGCAATGGCTTGCCTGATTCAGGTTTGTGTTTTGCTAGCCACGTCGTAGCAACGCCTTTATTTACGCGGCCTGTTGGTGTTTCGTATTGTACCACTACTGCAGTGATGTGTACAGTCTCA
>DWLO01000365.1:0-21409 GCA_018245335.1 Dalla quadristriga
AATGTTTTATAATAAATGCAATAAGCGGGAGCAATTATTTTTTATGCTGGCCTCCCTAAGCAGAGCCTTTACGTGACTTTGAAACAACCAATCAGAAGCCTCGATTTATAGGAAAATATTGTGCAATACAGATTTTTTGACATTAAACGACTTCGTTCATAGAGGCTTTATAAGTTCAAGCTTTTGCCGCTTGAGGCTCTGATGGTCTGATGGAAGTATTGTATTTGTATAGTAGATTTATTACGCAACTGCGATTCCAGATAAAGTATAGGTTATATTTGTTGGTCAATCCTGTAGGGTAGGCAGTGCTTATTTGCATGTATGGAATGCACGCCACTGTATGGGACCAAATTAGAAGTCTCCCTATTTATTAAAAAAAGAATTATTAAAATCGGTTCACAAGCGGGAAAGATATCGGGTAACATACATACAAAAAATATACACCGGAGTTGTTAACCTCATCCTTTTTTAAGTCGGTTACAAATACTGAAAATATATTCCATAAAAATAATCTGCCGCATACATAGTTACATTATTATATAGCTTAAATTGTAGTATTTTCTACAAAACACAACTCTACAAACTAGGTAAATTTGCATATCGTAATAATTACGTATATGTACATTATTATCTGTCAGTCACTTTATTTGTTCTTCTTTGATATCTAAATTTCTACCCTCAGTACCCTCATGACTCTATACTCTATACTAAATGCAATAAGTATATTACAAGGTTGGGTCTAAGTTCTAATAAACGATTGAATATTGTTACCATATCTGCAGTGAAAATTGAAAGGACGTCAAGCACACCTTGCCCCGTCGCGTTGTTAGTCTCCCTCCTTTTGATTTATATGATCGCCCCGCTGTGACCCTGCCCGTCGCTGTCGTTGAAAATACCGCCTTAACGTGGCCGCTTTAGTAGTCAGAAATTTATAACATTTCAAAATGTATAAGCCCCCAAAACAAAGTACTGTTTCTTTGTTTTCCTACCCTGAGTTTAACTATATATTTAACTTTTTTGTACCCTTTAATTACGGAGTAAATAAAATAAAACATAAAAACGTGATGACGCTCTAGTGAGTATTAAGAATTACCTTTGTCAATGTATTATGGACCCAAATGTAATTTTTGAATAAATATCAGCAAACAGCGATATCATTTGGCACTCACTTTTAGAATAAGATAATTTTTAAAGGTGAAGTACTAAATGAAAATGACTGTATTTCGAAAAATGTATACCTTATTTTTGGATCTAGTTCAATGTAACATAATAACATAAGAGTATGTTACAAAAATGTATTGTTGTCAATTGCGGGGCCGCTGGAAACCGGGGTGAAGTTTTGCCTACCCTGATGGGGTAAGAAGCCATAGTCACCGCGCTTAGCCATTGCGGGTTGGTGACCGCAGTAAGAATTCATACGCAGTATTACGCAGAGAGATCCTGGATCCCATCGTCGCCTCTTACGAATCTACAGTGATACGCGTGGGAAGTGTTGCTTTTCCACTGCCTGGCACAATACAAACATAAACATATAGCTATAGTATATTACTTTGTATGAGTCATCATTACGTTCTCTAGTTTTACGTTCCAATCGATGCTCGATGAAATATAATTTGCACGCTCGGTCGAAAGTGATGGGTTTCAACTTCAACATCAATTTAATATTTTTAATTATCATCGTAATAAAATTAGTCCTCACATTTTAAAGAGTACATATTGAGAGTAATATAAGCAATTACATACTTGGTCGGCGAATAACTTTAGTAACCAAAGTGGCATTATAGGAACAATGTTTCGTTCTCTAAAAATACTAATAAAATCTCTACATACTCTACTTTACTGCCAACGTGCTCTAGAACAAGGCTACAAGTACATCCATTTAAACTTAAGATTTGGATAAGGTACAAAAAATTATAGAAGATTACTAAGACAAAGGACTTTGCCAAGCAAGTGTTAAGACTAAAGTGGAAATTGGAAAGAAAGAAAGTGGAATTATTTATTTTGTTGTTGCCCGCGAATTCGTCCGCGTTCAATTAATGATCAATCGATCAATATTTGGGTTTTAAAGTATCCTATGACCTTCCCCGTGACACAAATTATCTTCCTACCAAATTCTCTGAAGATCGGTTGAATAGTAAAGCCGTGAAGGCCTATTAAATAAACAACAAAAAAATCTTATTTAAAAATTAGTAAGATTTACTCTTTTCTTACCAATGGTAAGGTTACCTCTGGGTACTTCTATATGTCTTCCCTGGTGAATTTCTTTGGTTCTGTTTTACGAAGAAAAAAATAGGAAATTTCAGATGAACCCAATTTAGTGAAATTTTTGTGACTAGAGTTATGTGGATACTATCAAATCTTAGCAATAAATGAATCATCGTAAAAACGTGTTAATGCTTAATTGCGGACTTGTGGTGGCCAACCCAAGTGTCGAAAGTCTCCGATAACAACCGTTACCACATTCCACGAAAATAACTACTATCTACCTAATGGACGAAGCTTTCTTTCCTTATCCTTCGAGGCCGGCAATGTAAGCCCCATTATTATAATATAAGCCCCAATCAAAAAGAAATGTAAATGTTCAGTAATAAATTAACATATATTCATATTCATTCAAATTTGCGAGGCTCATCATTGAGTATGTGGCCGAGACGTGGATTGGTTCGGTCAACATGGTTTGTCCTGCTCCAGAAGCGCCAGTCGTTTAAAATATAGTTCTCTTTCTGATAATTATGAAATGGTAGCCCTTGCAGTTGAAACTTTGGGCCCGTGGTCGGCTGACATGAAATCCTTCATGAAAGGCATGGCGACCAGACTCATGCTTGTTTCGGATGACCGAAATGCTGACAGATTTTTTTGCCTAAAAATTTGTATTTCAACCCAGCAAGGCAATGCTGCCAGTGTTCTGGGCACTATGCCACA
Source organism: Dalla quadristriga (assembly GCA_018245335.1). Taxonomy (NCBI): domain Eukaryota; kingdom Metazoa; phylum Arthropoda; class Insecta; order Lepidoptera; family Hesperiidae; genus Dalla; species Dalla quadristriga. The sequence goes on from DWLO01000365.1 coordinate 2,923, forward strand.
TTGGAAAGTTTTGGATAGCGTATTATTATTATCCTCTTAATTGCATCAATAAAAAATACACAACAGTTTTACAAAAAAGCACAAAAGGTGATCTTACCGCTAAGTAGCAACTTCTTCCAGACGTTCCAATTTTATATTTTATGTTTTGACGACAGGTTTTTTTTATGTTATACATCTGTTCAATTAACTTTGATATATCAGTACCTACTTACTATACAGTTATTGGATAAAATAAGGGTACATTTTTTGATCACCAAATATATTTCCAAATTACATAATAATTTTCTCGTATAAACCTCATAAAAAATGATCTCATTAGAAGTACTTATTGGGATTTTCCCCAATGCTTCTAATGAGCTGTATGCTCTGAATGTTTCGATGAATAGAATCATCCTTTAATTTATAGCGCTCTCTGGTGAAGCTAATTGGGTACAGGATAATAACAGATAGTTAATCATGAAAACATAAAGATGTTAATAAAAGGCTCCATTTTTCTTAACGTGGTTACTAGAGTAGATGTCTTACCGATTTATTAATTTTGATAAAGCCCTTATTTTATGATGCCCCAAATAGGTGTACTTTTTTGAAAACATGAATGGACAAAATGAATACTCGTTGGCTTTTGAAGGTAGAAAACACGAAATATGTTATGACATGAAATATCGGGGATGCACGCTCATACTTACGCGCATGCTTCACAGGTATGCAATTTCTCGCGATATTTTAGCTTTCATCAGGTCTTTTAAAAGCCATTTAACTAAAATGTATGTATACTGCTATGTACTATTTGTTCCAAGAGTCCGCTTATATTATTATATCAGCTTATTTAGTTATCGTCAACAATACCATGTAAATAGTAAATTCCAGCTTAAAGTCTATTAATTAACGCTAACTTAGACACTCACACCCCGCACTAGGATTCTCTATGTTGGGGGTTGTGGACACACAGAAAACACCACAATTTAACACCCAAGACCCGAGTACAAATATTAATCTGACAAATAAATGTCTGTCCTGCCCGGGGCTCGAACCTGGCACCCACAGTGCGATAGTGAAGGTCAGTAAATAACCAACCCGCCACAGAGTCGTCATGTTTTAAATTTAATTTAATAATGTAGTAGTAGCCTTATGAAATCGTCAATGTAAGTTTTATTTGAACATTAATTTTTTATCCATTGCCTATTTCTTGTATAGAAGCATGTACATTCACTGGTAGGTATATTCCTAAAAGCATTGGCATTTTTCCGTCCGGCAAGTAAGTACTTTAGCTACGTGAAAATCAATTGAGCTGTCGAACTCAATTTATTTGAAACACTTTAAAGACTTTAGCTACGTGAAAATCAATTGAGCTGTTGAATTCAATATATTTGAAACTCTTTAAAGGTTTTACACAGTGGTACACACGTGTCCAGATTTTTAAATTCAGTGATAAATATAGGAGTAGATTTCTTCAATGTCTCCGGAAAATTCTATTTTCTTTTATACTACAAATGTAAGTTTAAGTAGGCATTATATTGTTTAGTTGTTTGACTACATGATATTATTGGACGAAAATTATTAAAAAAATTCGACACTTAAACTATGTTTCATGTTGCTTTGTAAATGGTTCAAAATTATTTGTTACTAGGGTACTCATAGCTTTAGCATAGCGTCATAGTTTTAGATACTCTACATTATAGCTAAGAATTTCTTCAGTTGACTAAAGTATGTTGCTCTGTACGGGATTTAAATTAATATTCGTACGTCCATAGAATTGTTACGTCTATTCTAAGCGTACGTTAAAGCTATCTCGAAATTAATTTTTCGATACGGGTTGGTATGTACTACTCCACTTCAAAGCAACAATGTCGTACCATACATAGACTTCGACCGCGGATGTCGTATTTCTACTGATCAGAGAATTGTTGCTTCGTAACAGATCTTCTACTCTATTTTGTTAGCATCTACCTGCAATTTTGTCTGACTACTTTTTTCGCTGCGAGGTAAAACGTACCATAAGAGCTGGTTAAGACAGTTGAGACTATATTTACCAACTTCGCTATTGCCAGAGCAGAGTTGAGGCAATACATTTTTATGACTCCAGCCGTCTCGAGCACATTAGGAATTAGGATTGTCGATCTACTTATTATATATTTCTTCCCGAATATGAGACATTCAAGTTATGTCATACTATTCATTTGAAAAAGTATTAATACATGAGATTTATAAAATACTTAAAACACTTGAGACTCAACAGTCTCAAACGAAAACAGACTTGTTAGTCGGTTTTAATGATAGTAGTAGTATCCGGTATCCGGTAGTAGTATCCGGTTAGTAGTGGTTAGTAATGGTCCTGTTGGACTTACAGTCACTAACAGTACTTTCACCCATAGTCCGTAAGCTAACGAATGAAGATCAACTAAATTTTCCTCCGGCTTTTTTTTTCTCCCGGCCTACCCTAGATTAAATAGATTAAGTGTGTATTTTAATATTTTAATGCGATGATTTAGATAGGTATCTATTGTCTATCGTGATATACCAAAGGGATTGCCATAGAATTAGATACGGATTTCAAAATCCCTAACTAATTTTAAGGTTATGTAATTTAATGTTATTTAGATATTACTTATTTTACTAAGGTTTTGTGACATTCGTCGAGTGTGCCGCTTGTACCTTATGAGGAAATAAATAATTTCATTTCAAAGGATCCCGTTTATTTCCCACTGCCAACTTTAATGTAATAGATACATTCCAAATTTGACTTAGTGAACTTTCTTTGCAATGCAAATAATGTTCACTGTTATAAAGGGTCTATATCGAAAAGTCACGCGGACGAAGTAGCGAGCACTTCCTAGTCCGGAATAAGCCTACCTATATCAATCTCTAGCTCATAAACTATCTCTGTTCAAAAAATCTTGTCTCTCCGTTGCTCCGTTGCAGCATGAAAGACGGACAAACTAACAAACACTTTCACATTTTATAAACTACACTATCGCTTTTTAACACAAGTAACAAAAATATTGCACCGATCAAACTACCTACATTTGCATTGGTCTAATCACCAACATTAACTCACGTTCCGAAAAGGCATGGGTGTGATTTGTACGCTACCACGATACGCTTATAGTCTAGGAGCTAAAACTAAAATTAATAATGTACTTTTTATTAAAAAGAATCATTTTTGATTCAATGTTGTGAAGGAAACGTGAATTAAGATAGGTACTCAATTTACTGGATGGCTGGATGTATGTAACTTATTCTTTCACGAAACTACTGAACGGATTTCGATGAATCTTTACTTATACTCATAAGAAAAACACGTAGGCTATAATTTATAAAGATATAAATCGGAAAAATCCTGCCATCTTGTCAACGGGGATCTCCTCTACTTTTAACCGTAGTCTGTGCGGACGAAGATGCGGGCGATGGCTAGTATTTATTAGTTAATAGTGGTTAGTTAGTTAGTTATTTTTCGGTTTCTTTTTCAACTTATTACCGTTATTTTGAAAACATGAACCAATTGATCTGACAAGTAAATGACGTCAACTATCTCGTGATTAGCAATAGTGGATTTATAATAAAGTACTTACTCCAGTACATTTATTAAAATCGTTATGGAAACAACTCTTTCTTTACAGCAGTTTATTACAATGCGTCCTTGCTAGACAAATATACATAAATTATTTAGAAATCAACTTTGTAATGGTTTTTATGGGGGTGGACAATATACTAAGCCATTATTCAACCTTTTATATTAACAGATATACAGACAGATATATATCACAGATATTTATGTATTAGGTCAACGGTGTTAATGGTACTATAAGCACTGTTTTTGTCATGTTTTATGTCTGTTTTAAATAGTGTTATTGTTCGTTGGTCCTAAAAATGAAAAAATAAACTATTTTGAATGTAGTCATCACTTAAATAGTCAGCTCTCAGTCTACACAGCCCACTTGTGAGTAATTACGGATGTAAATTCGTTTGAGGCCTCAGGCCTTACGATGTTTGAGTATTAACTACGCTCGACCCGACATATAAAGAACTTATTTTCCCCATTATTTACTTCCCAATGTAGGCCAGCACAAAATCAGCATCTAACTTTTTTTTAATGAATATTTAGGAAATTATTACGATTTTTTTTTTGCGATTTTCGTAGTTGTTATGGTACACCCGGTTCCGTCGTAAAGCAATAACGTTCTTAAGTAATTTGTGTTTTGGTCAGTAAGGTTCGCTGTCACACCTGTACAAGAGAGCCCCGGTCAGGAGGAGTGACAACGCATCTGTAACATCTAGATGAGACAAAAAAACAAAAAAAAAGTCTGGATCTAACTTCGAATAGTACGAAGTACCTAACATGAATAAGCGAGTAATACGAATAAACAAGTAATACGAAGTAACACTATATTAAAAATTAGACTTTGCCTGCGGCTGCGCTATCGTAAAATTCGTTTACAATACAAATGTTCATCGCATATTTAAACTAATGGCCTTTCCCAGAGTTCAGGCTATGTCCACTCCAAATTTCATAAGAATTCATCCAGGACTATTAACATAATTAGCGTAAATACAAACTGTCACACAGACAAAAAATTTAAAATTTATAAAATGTATTCTAATAGTCGTTCTTAATTTTACCAATTTACTTTTGTTACTATCTTCAATGTCGTCAACACGAAACTTACATTCACTTTTATAATAAGTCCTAAAGATAAATATAATAAAAATACTTCTACCGTCTGTCTACTAAGCAAAGCTGTTTTTAATACCACTAACAATAACGAAACCGTTTCCGTTGCCTTCAAAAGGGATCCTCAATTTCAACAAATCTCATGGGAATTTCTTAAAAGGTGTCAAAAAGTGTGTCTAACGATGCGTGTTCTACAATTTTTCATGTACAACAAAGCCAGCGTATTAGCTAGTTCCCAAATATTCTAATCGTTAAAGAGAGGTTTTTCAAAGGGTATTCTACTTCATTGTTAAATAAACCATAAATCGTTATTAAATGGACTCTATTCGACGCTGAATGTACCGTCCAAACGGGTGCGGGGTGACTTTTGTTTGAAAAAAATGCTATAGAAGGATGATCATTTTCGAATGTTTTTATGACAAGCGCCGAGAGAGGCGCTAAGATCGATTTACATGATAATGTCCCGATTATTCAAATATATTAAGCTTGAAAGTGTACCAGAACTTTTTCAAATTATAAAGCGTTTTTAATAAATTATACGGGGGATAAAATATCGATGGAATACATTTGACAATGGTTGTATAGATTTTCTTTTTTGACTGATCCAATTTAGTTTCCAGTTTTGAGCATTGAGTTTTATTTTTTAACTAGAGCGCTCGCGACTCCGTCCGAGTGAAATTTCGAAATACAGGTTTATTATGTAAACCCTTAAGGTACATACGCTAAGGGCTATAATTCTAAAACCGTTCCGGATATTAAAATAAAACATACCGAAACGGTAAGCGATATACTCTCTAAAATCCCGGAAAATATTATCAAAATCTGTTCAGCGGATTCGGCGCCTATTCGCGATAAAATAACGCAGACAGAAAAATGTCTAAAAAGGTTGATTATGTTTAGGTGTCATATGAATAGAATGTTCCATTTAATTATTTCCCTTATTGGTAAGGTATTGGTAAGATACTTTTGAAGTAATGTGACATGAACAATAATTCCAAAGATTACTAATAAGAACATAATCAGAAAAAATTTACGTTGCTCGATTGTTTGACTTTGTTTGATTTGCTTGACAATTATTGTAGATCTCGATATTAAGAGAACAATAAACTATTATTTTGGTTGAAGTCGGCTCACATTTATACATAGTTCCATGGTCTATAAAAAACCATGAAAACTTTCGCTTAATGCTCTACCTAGAGCCAGTGAAAAGTTCAAAATCAAAATACAATTAAGTTAAAACTTGTGAAAGTAAACACTTACAGATGATGAAACATGGTTGACGAACAGTCTTATAACAATGAAAACTTAGTCTAAAACTCTATCTAGACTCAGTTCAATTAAAGTACGATTAAGTTAAAAAGATGTGAAAGTAAACACAAACAAGTACTGAAAATATCAGAAAACAATTAGATCTCTCCCTTAATTGTAATAATCGTCTCTCATAATAGTGTTTTGGTAATAGTAAAACTAGCCAAATTGCAGTTAAATGATTCTGGATTACTTTTAACATCGATAAACGAGAGTAACAATTAAGAGAGCTTTCCAGCAAGAACAGGTAAACGTAAATAGAAGTGTACTCACTGTGTTTTGGCGCTAACGACTGCGTTTATTGCTGATTAATGTGTATTTTTACGTATAAATTACTCGGCGGCGCGACGTAGACTGCTCGAGTGCAGTAAAAAAACAGTAATTTATTAGTGGCGACTTCTCGTGTTGGCACGGGCTTAACGACTGTGTGGCGTGCGGTGCGGTGGACAGAAAAAACAGGCTCGTCTGGTACGTAGCTCGAGCAGCAGTGGCCTGAGGAAGAATAACCCCAGGAGTCGATGGGAGCTGCCACCGCTTCCGAACGCGCCCCGCGCCCCGCGCCGCCTCCCGCCCGCTCGATACAGATCACGCATTCTACGAATACCTTTAGCCACGGTCCTGCCGATCGCCTGCCATCTTTATCACTCCAACGCCACGGTGATGCGCACGAAGACCACCGTCGCGCGGGATGAAGGGGGCCTAATGAACGTTTTACAGCGAACGACGCTTCCTAAGTTCACCAAGTAAAGGTCACACGGGCTAAGCGAGCCGGACGACGCAGCGTGAGCGTGGAGCGACCGCGCCGAGGTAGCTGCGCGTGCGCAACACCGGCAGCGCCCACATGACCGGCCGTTTAGCTGCGCGCGCGCTCGCGGACCGCTAGCCGTCTCGTTCGCGCGCGCGCCGCCCGCCGCGCCTCTCCCTCGCTCGCGGCGACATGGAAAAATGTATCTAGTTCTGTCGAGACGATGCGGAGTGCAGTAGCAGTTGGGTTTTTTTTTCGTTTTAATAAATTTGTGGTCGTTCGTCTCGCTTAGGCGCGCGCCCGAGGCGTTATCGAGCGAGACGGTAGATTGCCACCGGGTTACGCCTTCCGAGCGTCCGCGTTATTATGTAGGTTGCCCGCGCATTAGAGCCTCCGTGTACTGCGCGAGCGCATGTATAAAATATAATAATGTAGTAAATACGAGGCTTGTTTGCGGTGTAGCTGGTTATTTATGTGCGCCTGCGGCTACCGCGCTACGCACACCTTCTACGCTTTTGTCCGACACTGGTCAATTGTATCTCTCTTTATTCAAACTCACATTTGCAAATAAGGCTGTCTGTTTACAAATGCTTTATTATAAGTTTATAAGATTGGTACGTCTGAGACATTAACTAAGCTTTAGTATTGATTTACGCTCAGATTTTAATTTAAGTTATACCTACTGCATTTTCACAAATCTTAATGTCCTTTACTCTTGTGACTGAATAAAAATATTGGTTGACAAACATTTTGACAACTTTAGTTTTTTTTAAGAATGCTCATCACATTAAATCTAACGGAACCCCAGATGATCTACACTTCTAGTTACGAACAATAATGGATAACAAACAAATGATATTTCAATGAAAATCTGAACAAATCTGACGTTTCGTACAAAGCAGTCACGGCCATCGGCTTCCAATCAGCCGGAACGGGGACAAAACCGGCACAATAACCAAAAACATCACAACATATTAGGGAATTTATTGTTTACGAAATTGGTATGCTTTGTGCAAAACTATGGGGAGCGTATAGAGACATTGTCGAACATTATGGTCTTCGAAGTGTCGCTGCGAGTGATAGACAATGCCGTTCCATTCTCCCAATGTTTGCTTACACAAAAACAATCGACAACTTTTATGGCGGCAAAAAGCATGGACATCACTAGAGTACTGTTGTCTTTGTCGAAAGAATGAATGGTCATCGACCACACCGCTTGTTTGACATGCGTTGCTAATTTCCCAATTTTGAAACCTGTCCAATGCGGAGTCGCAATTTAAATTTATTGTAGAAACGAAATGAGTATATTTAATGTCACAGTTATCTTCACACAACGCGAAGAGAGAGATTAAGAAATAAAGTTATGAATTTAAAATATTGTAACGGAGATTTTTAAATCTTATTTAAAATTCAATTCGGGTAGCATTTCCAAGATCAATATGTTTTCTCGCCGTGAAATTTAAATATAAATAAAGATAAAGATCTACAACAGGATAATTAATTGGACTGATTTAACATATTCGATTCTGTATCGCTTTTGGATAGGAGGTATTAATTGCTGACATGGCATCGGAATTATTCGGAATACTGAGAACGCTACCGGCCCCATAAAAGCAAATTGTATCTCAAATCCGATCGCCTGTAGACCTTATAAAGCGAGTTGAGCCTGCTAGCCGAACGCCTTCTAAAAATAATGTTTTGGCTCATCATTAACCCGACAATACGACTCGATCGGTTCATGCTTTGTCTTTTTAGTCGGTGACGCAACTCATACCGAGACGGAACAATAAAATGTTAACTTCCATCAAACGATTGTAAATCTTACACTCCACGTTTCAAAGCACTTTCTCATCTGTACCTCAGCGTTGTTGATCTCCGAAAGAATTGTTCGTTGACAACAGAGACATCGATTCTATTCTTTTTTTGAATATCGATTGTAAAAAGCATTCTCATGATGCTGTGAGAACTTTCAAGAGTACTGTCGCGGCTTACATTCTTCATCCTATTGTGCGCTTTATATCTTCTGTCTTTGTGTCAGTGTTTAGCTTCGGCTTGTCAATAATTGTAGTCAAATTTGGAGGCGATTGTACGCGGATCGGTGGAAGCATGCAGCGCTTGTCCACCAAACTCGTCACAAAGCGACGAGATTATTTCAGCCCGAGCCCGGAATGATACTGAACATACTTCGTGAGTGATTAAGCGAAACCTGTGACGCGGTTCATAGGTTATGAGAACACGCGCGATAGGCAGGTAACGAATCTGCCTTTTTGAATGATTAATCTAAGTGCGCGTTTTGTATAGCTGTCACTTCGGCCCGTCACAATCTCGGCAGATTTCTAGCTATAGCGTCGAACTACTAACAATCTCTGCGTCCGTGATGACGGCGCTTGGATCACGGGCGGCTTTACAAGCTGTCAAGTTATTAACTACGCGACTACGTCATCTCGTTTTCGGTGACTCCTTTGGTGGACAAGCGCTCTGAAAGATTTATTATCGGTTCTCTCGAATGCCGTGTGACAGAATAAATATAGTCAGTGCCCTAATAGAGATAAACGGTCAATTAATCGTTCTACTCCGCTAGGTAAAAGGTAAACGACTCTAATTGACGACTGGCAATCAACTCCACCAAGGTCTGCCCATATCTACCGCATTTCACTTACCGTGTTAGTTAAAGTAAATAAATAAATAAAATTCACTCTCGCTGCAACACTAAAAAAATCTGTGTATTAAATAACAAAGACGTGTTTTGTTAAATTTAAGGTTTTGTAAGAAGTCGCATAACTCAAAAATCATAACTCCTTTTATACATCTGAAGCAGATTACTTGCATTTAAACTAACTTTATTTGAGAGTTGTCAATGATTAATTATTTTTACAATGACTTAACTGTTTTTGTTATTATTATTTTAAACTTTGGAGCGCTCGGCAATTAGCCCGCGAGAAAAACCAAACCTACGGAAAATTTTAAACTGTCAAAATTATTTTCATTACCTACAAAGAAATTTCACCGTGACTTATGTAGCATATTGTATGAACGTTGGCAGTGTGAAATAAATCGGAACTTTGGGTTACTGGCGCTAAGGGCGATTACTTTAAAACCATCTCGGTTTATCCGAGACAAGACAAAATTTCATCAAAATCCGTTCAGCTATTTCGGAGCCTATTTTCGACAAAAAATGCGCAATGACCGTATTTTGTTTTAAATCTGTTGTTTATGTATGGGTGCCATGTAAATAGCATACTCCATTTAATTATTGTTTTTAACTTCAATATTACAGACAGACACTCCAATTGTATTTCTTGTTAAGGTTACTGGAAGCATATATTTGTCATGCGCGCAGAAAAAACCATAGCGATGCCGTTTTTCTCGTGAAATCTACATGGAATTAAAATTAAAAAAGAACGGAATTTCAATGCAAACATTTGGAATGATGAATGCTAGTAATCTGAAATCTGCCACCGAATTCCTCAATGGATTCCAGCGAAGGTACTGCTTTATCGCGACCTCCGTAAATAATAAGTCACCGTCGCCTTTTTAAAGTGATTCCAAATATTTATAGTTCGATTGAATAAAAAATGAATGCAAATTTTACACCATAGTCGCTTCAAAATGTTCGATATTTATAATTGTGTATCATTGTGCTTTTATCGTTATCTTTTTCATAGCTTCTCTTTATAAATTTAATTGAATTGAGAACCTTTACCTTATTTTCATTAACTCCTCACCATAAGGTTGTCTGGAAGAAATCGCGGTTTAGCGATAAGAACGCCTTTTGTACCTGCGAAGTTTTTTACGATGTATTTCTTTTCCTTTTGGTGTAAAATAAAGAGGTAATCTATCTAATCTACCAAATTGTATCATAACATAATTCATGCTTACAGCTTCTCGTGATAACCGTAAGACGAGTAAGAACGTTGGGCAGGGTCAGTCACGGTCAGAACTTACGTAAATGCTTACTTATCTATACTATAAAATCGATCAGAATCTTAGTATCTACCTAACTAACAAATGTTGTGGAAGTTAAATAGGTACCTACACCCTAACTTTTCTACATAAAAACACTACTTTGGATATCATTAGATAATCAACGCAAAATATATATTCTATGGCAACACCGAATGAAAGACCGGAAGAATTAATAAAAGCGTCACTTTAATAATCTGTAATTATGTACCCAAATACGTCAAGTGTCAATGTCAACCCTCAATGGCACCCTGTGAAGTCAGCTGTTACATCGCCGCCATTTTGTTAGTTACAGTGCACTCAATAACCTTCCTGTGGTGTTTAATATGACAGCTAGTTATGCAGTGCCTATAGTTTGATAAGGTTTATTATTAAAAAATAAATTTGATTAACGTGTATAAGTAAGACCGGTCATGTTTCCGACGGCACACTAATAGTCGCGTGAAAACTTGCCGAAAGGAACTTTTTTTTTTCGAAAATATGGTTACTGATAGTCCTCTTAACCTTAACAGCGTCACGAACAAGATATCGATAGTCAATTAGGCTCCTAAACCTTCCACCAACGTAGGGCAGGTACGCTACAAGCCACTCAGTTTAAGGAAAAGGACAGAGTGTACTTGAAAAATCCCAGGGTATATTTGGGGTAGAAAGTTGTTAAAGAAATACGGCTCAAAGCAGGTGGAACAGCTTGTACCAAACATAAGATTGATTGGCCGTTGACTAGATCGCGTGAGTTGAGGAGCGTCGGACGCGGTCGGAACTTGTGTTAATATGCTTCCGACGGCACGCTGACAAGCACGTTGAGACTTGATCACTCCGCTTTTCGACTAGAAAGACCGTGCTGATCGTATTGGCCTTTACAACGTCACCGAAGGACACTCGCTTTGCCCACAAACCATCTTGTCGTGGAATACGCTCCAGTTGTCCATAGTGATCCGTGGCTCAGGCACAGTGGGCCCGTAAGGAATTGTACCCTGCGCAAACCATCCACGATTTTAGTCCCTAGTATTTCAGGCCCTGTTTGATGTTACACTGTCATCGAAGAGGACAAGGACAATAGTTTTGACCACTATCCCGTTCCAACGTAGAGTAGGTTCCAGTTATCCTTAGTTGTAAGGAGATCCGTGCTTTGCAGTGGGCAGGAAGATATTGTTGCCAGCGCTAACCATCCACGATTTTAGTCCCTAGGATTTCAGACCCTGTTGGCTTTTACAACGCCACTGAAGAGGACACAGACACTCGTTTTGACCACTAACCCGCCCGCCACCGCGAAATACGCCGCATTTATCCTCAGTTATGATCTGCCCGGCTCAGCCTTGCAGTGGGATGGTATTGTAGCCAGCGCAAGTACTAATCCACAATTTTAGTCCCTAGGAGTAGAATTCGCATAACACGACTACCCTTCATACACGCGTTTATATATTTCTTACTCCCCCGCTTCATCATCATCGTCTCATCATGGAAGCCACGGCTTTGAAAGCAGTATGAATAACTCTCTGGCAAGATGGTTTCCTCGCGATACTTTCTTCACCGTTAAAGCAGAGTGATATTTAATTGCTGAAGGCCGTGTAACTTCGTGTGCTTCCGGGAGATTCGGAACCCGGACCTCCAAGTAGGAGGTCGAAATCTTAAACACTCAGCTATCATCGTTTTTTGTATGTATCACCGACTGAAATACGGCGTTTAACTCTCCGTTGCGCGTCCCTTAATTTCCATAAAATATAACACAGCCACATTTAAATCAAATAAACTTACTGTAGGTATAATAAATTATAAACAAAGATATAAAGTGACTTACCCATCTGTGAACATTTTAGTAACACGGTAGCGAACACAATTGCGAACAATCGCTTTGATTTCTAAATCAAATTCGAAAATTTCCGACCAATGTAAAACACAGAGCGACACAACCGTTTGTAAAAGATATCAGGAAAGTATGATAGCGAATTTTAACTTTAAATATGTGAATTTGGAGACCGCACCGAAATGGACTGACGCCAAAAAAGACATCGACAGCTGACACTTGGCCGCCGAATAATTGTGTTTTACAAACGAAGCGAATAATAAATAATTCAATTTTGCGGTCCAGCGATTAAATTACAGCCTTTATCCATTTTGTATGATGCAGACGACAATAAAAATGCAAATGGCGACCAACGATGCTGTAATTTACGGTGTTGAGACTGCGAGACAAACGCGCGTCGCAATGTCGTTAGCGGCGCGTTTTATTATGATACCACTTTTTACTACATAAGTTATAGGGAGGTTCCACTACATTCAACCTCGATATACTACTTAACTCGGATTCGCTCGTTAGGACATCCAATTAGGGGTATTGTTCAATTGTCCGATAAAAAGTGCAGTATGACATCATTTCACGATGACGATATCCTGTCCAAGTAGATTTAAGTCATAATTTCTGATCCAAGTTACATTGAGTCCACCAATTGCTTCTACGTAGTCAAGTGTTCAGTTGTTTCGCGCTCAGCGCTCATAATATTTGGTAGATTTTCAAGAGCTTTTACACGGCTATCAATCTGCTACCCATGCATTACTCGTCCGATAGTAGGTACCCACTATCGAATTTCAAAAAACCCTTTAAATTGCAGTTGCTGCTACCAGTATGGTAGGGAAACTGCGTGCTTCTAACGAACTATATCTTCGGATGAAGCAACTCATAATATTGATCGAGCTTTGCTTTTGAAGTTCGTATGATCATAATATAAAAAGAAGACTTCAGAACGTAGACAATACAGAACAAATCCTAAATTACGTAAATACGAATGTAAAAATTTGCGACGCGTCAGTTATTGCCGTTTTCAGACAATCCACGGTTTGCGATAAGATAAAGGAAATTCAAGAAAAGGGGACAAAGTGAGCAGATTATAGATTAGAAATACTAACTGAAAATATCTAATCTTATCGCTGTAAGTGGGTTTAACACTTCTACAGCGTTTAAGGCGTGTCGCTATTATCTTAAGGAAGGAGGTATTTAACTGCAATAACATCAAAGAGATATCATATTTCCACTTGTCGGTTTCCATAATAGGTACTTATTTATAACCACGGCAAATCCTTAACATTAGAACTTCTCTTAACATAATGATCATGAATTTGGACCACTAAGTAGGTCGTCAAAGCTCATAAACTTGTGTCGTAATTCAGTCTCAAAATTGTTCTATATTAATAAGTAAATAATAATTTTATATGCAATTTAAATTTAAAAGTTTTGAATAACCCTGTATTTTTGTGATTGGAAGTAGGTACCATTTCGTCAAAGCTCGTAAACTTATGCCGTTGGTCAGTACCCAAAATTGTTCTATATTAATAAGTAATTATTCTATGCCGTTTAAATTTAAAAGTTGCGAATAACCCTGTATTTTTGTGATTTGAATGTTAGACATGATTATGCTAATTAAACGAATTGGATTATTATAACTTACATTCACCATGTACCTTATATAACTTCGCAATACAAAGTCGGACTGACATACATTTTGCATATTAACACATGTAGGTAGACATACCTCATGCATTAATCTATGCGATGACTACCTACTCAACTCGAGGTAACTAAATTTTTTGCTTTATACATAAATTATAATTGAAATGTCACCAAGAGCATTTTAAAGTCGTTTTTTATAAACCTATTTCCTTCCTTATCAGTGCTGAGGCCAGATGTTTCTATTTTCATTCACCAGAACAGATGGGGATGCCAAAAAATCAATTTGCAGATTATTTAATGAATGTATTATGCAGATTTAATCGATTTTATTCTTCGAATATCGATAAATCTATAGAGGCGAGACAAATAAGTCATAACATTGGAAGACCAGGTAAGGACAAGGCCAGTTGACTCCTCTTTTTGTTGGCATCGATACAAGAATCGACTTGTTTGGAATAAAACATGTGTATGCTTAAGAAAACTTATGGACCAGTTTATCACTGATGGACTTCGATCTCTATCGCCAATTAATAGTTTTATGGAAACGAAAAGGCTTGTGTGTAATTTAATACTAAAATCCTTTAGGCTCTCGGTAATGTAAAGTCGCAAGGCACCGATAGAACTGGTGGTGTTATTGCCATTGACGGCATGATGAAGTATTGAGGCAATGAGATGATACAAGTTGCAAGAATTAAGTTATTTCGGTGCCCTGTTAATTTCTTTAAAATAATCAAATATACAAATTTTCTTAAACAAATACAGGAGGAGAACAGGTTCAATCAATTAAAACGTTTCCAAAGTTTACTATATGTTGTTAAGATGTAGGTACTTAAAAAATTATCTTCACTTAAAACCCAAGTTCTTTATACGAGTATGCCAAGGATTTGAAAGCCAAACACACATGTAATATTTTGTGATCATGAGAGATGAAATTGACACTCAGTATGGTAATGTTATTTGCTTCTGTATTCATCATTCACTCATCACCACTATGAACTTGGTCAACGACTCTGTCACAATTCGAGTTAGCAGACTACACAAGCGTTTAAGAACATAACTAATCGGTCAGTAGGTTTCATTATGATTTTTCAAAAATTCCTGGAACTTTTATAACCCGGAGAATATCCATGGATTCCACCAAACGATCAGTGTTTGTGCCCAACTTATTTGCTTTGCGTAAAAGCAAGGCCTTTGGGAATGGCAATGGTGTTGTCGTCATTCGGATGCAAATGATATCAGATGAAGATTCCGTTTGTGCACCAGAAGCTGCGCAGTGAAAAGATTTTAATTTTTCCCGATTAAACCCAGAGCTGGTTTTTTAACGCTCATAACCTTGTAAAATCGAAGTTGCTTGCCTGGGATTCCGATTCTAGACCCATATATTGCATTACACATGCATCATGATAAAATCAGAATTGCTCGGCTGTGAATAACATTTTAATCTAGGACACCCGTAGTGTATCGGGTTGGCATTTAGGCAGATTTGCAAAAATTTTTCAACCTCAAATAGACATGTGCTTGAAATATTTGACCAGCGAAGCTCGTAAACTTGTACCTACATCATTAAGTTCAATCTACCTGTTTTGCTCTCCTTTGTCTCGAGGTGTAACCTACCTAATCAGGCTCCTTTTTAATGTTCGACTGGTCACGTTTCCTCCGTCAATAATCGTGTAAATATGTTTAATCTTCGCACATTTTATAGTGTGCGCAATAATGACTCAGAAAACATTAAGACGTAAAGGTATATTTAGTGGCCACTTAACGACACATCTTGTTTTCGAATCAGTAATTTGATAGTTACCGAGACCCATTCCATTTGTGAGGGTGTCGATATCGGGGCTCCCAAAAACTTGACATTCATTTGTCATAAACCCCTAAGTTATTGAGCATTTGTACGTTGAGTTCTTGGGTTGGTATTGTGTATCAAATTACTTGCGATTTGTGGACCTTTAAATAAGCGCATACGGATTCTGAAACCCCGTAAGGCAAATTATATCAGGTTTTATTTAAAGTTATATGAACATGAACTACTTCAAGGTATTGTAAGCAGTATAGTGCCTTAGAGTATACATATGGCGTATGTGAACTCCAAGTATAGTACCTTTTATCCACATACCTAATTTGTTGCAACAAAGCTTATCTTGTTTGCCCAACCATTGTTATGCTGAAAGTGAAGCATAGAACGTGCTATCAGTACACATAGTGTTATGTAAACTGTATTTTAGTACCTCCTTAGCGTGAACTCGCATTTTTTTCCGGTCCAACATTTATGTTTAAAGGGAAAACAAACACATAGACATCCGGTAAGCACCGGAAAACTATTTGTCCACTTTACTTAGCCACACAGGAAGTCTTTATTTGGCGCCGACAAAGTTTCAAGCGGTGTACACAGATACCAAACGATATGTCACCGAAATATGAACAGAATCAATATTCGTTCTCAGAACACTGCGGAAAACCGATAGGGTGTCTTTATGGCCTTTAAGTTAAGCAACAAACAAGGTTGTTTGTAGCGCTGTCTCCGCAAGCGCCGTTCGGATTTAGTCTTTAACGCGAAGGCATAATGATTTGAATTGGGTGTAACGTTGTTTTAGAACGTAAATCGAGTTGGTTTTGGTTGTTATTGTGGCTCATCGTTGGTGGTGACACCTCGCAAATAATGTTGCGAAGTAGTTTGGACCACCGCCACGCGTCGGGACTTTGACGCGGTGACCGCGATGGGCGGGCCAGCCCATATCTGACTCGAGAGAATAAATGGTCATGCATGAATGACATTCCGTGCGGACCGACGAAAGTTATTGTATGAATCGCACCCGTTATCTGTGTACCTTTGGAAGTAACAGAGTAAGTTATAGGCGGTGAATGATGCGAGTGGAAATCGTTATAATTTGTATTCTATAGGTACGTAATTAATAATTGTGATACCTTTGATCTTCACAACCTATCACGGGTTTACTACTGAGCTCAGAGGGTCTGCGATTGTGAAGGTTTAAGGCCACAGTCCACCACGCTGGGCACCTGTGGGTGGACTTTACAATCCATTGAGAAGTTGAGAACATTATGGAGAACTCTCAGGCATACACATGACGCCCTCGAATTTCACGGTGTTTTCATTCACCGCTAATAAGGTGATTTTAATTGCTTCAAACGCACATAATTCCGAAAAGTCAGAGCGACGCTGAGGTTCAAACCCCGGACTCAAGTAGAAGTTATATTAAAATTAGAAAAAAATATTACAAATTGTAATTTGGATTTTTGGATTTGGATTTGGACAGAGTTTGAAATTAAAAGCTTTGAATATTCTTCGAGAGGCTTTGCAACGCTGCCCGCGTAAAATTCCTTTGGTTGCATTGGATTTATGTGAGTTGTAAGTACGGAGTTAGTTAGTTAGTCAGTTAGTTAGTTAGTTCGTAGTAAAAGCGATGATAGCCTATTGGTTAAGACTTCGGCCTAGACTTCTTCGGGCAGACCCGCATGCAAAGTCTCGCCACACATATTTTATACCAAATTTGTACCAAAGCGACAGCTTTGAATAGTAATATACAGCGAAAGCTTTATACTTTATTTTAATAGTGCACGCTAAATATTTCCTCTTTCCATTTTCAGGTCTGCTGGAAGAGATTTCTATAAGAAATAAGCAGTACGTACCTTTGTACTAAGTTACATATAAATGTTAGTTTTAGTTCTATTGTGTACAAAAATATTTCAATCAATAAAAGAAATAAAAAAATACAAAGCGATATAAGGTTAAAAGTTTCCAGTACAATAAGTAGATATTTCACAATGTTATGCCATCTGGCTATCCATCGGAGATTGTTACATATTGAATCACTCTATGTGAAAAATTGATTGAACAGGATATTCTTTGCGTTCACATAATGACTCAACCGTAACACACATAGCGTTATTGTTATCCGAAATCTGTACCTAAACTAAAGGTACATAATAGATAGGTAGATAAAAAATATATTAAGTGAGTAATTTATTTATCGTTAGCCAGGCCAGTTTATCGCTAATATTTCCACTATGTTTTATTTATGAATGGAAATTTTAAGCATATGGCAGTAGGGTGATATAGGGGCACGGTTAACTGTCTCGTGTTTGTTCATTATCATGCCAAAGCCATACTGTAAAAATTTTTGTAATAATATAAATACTTTTTTAAAAGAGTGCCAAGAGTTATTTTCCTCCAGCTTTTTTCTCCCGGCCTACCCTAGATAATATAGGTTAAGTATGTATTATTTTTATAAAGCCGATGACTACGATAGGTATTTTCTATCGTGACATAAATAGGTAATAACAGGGAATTGGTCAATGGACGAGTTGCATGTGACAACATGACACAGTACAACCAGTA
>DWLO01000366.1:0-21400 GCA_018245335.1 Dalla quadristriga
TTCAAGTTACACAATCAGCCTGTAGTTTTATATTAACGTGTGGAGGCAGTATGGAACGTACGTTTAACTGTGCCGTTTAAACTGTACCGTGAGTTCGTAGCATTTTTCGTAGCGTGTGTAGCCTCTATTATGGGGACATAATGAGATGTTTTGTCCAATAAATCATAATTTATAATACTATCGTAGACATTTATGGCTGTCTTACATTTTGTCATTACTAGTGTGGTGGGTTTACAATTAAATATAAGTACGAATGGAACCATCAGGTTGCTGTTTGGTCCATTATCATATAACCATAATAAGGTTAACCATATAATCATAACCATCATAAGGTCGGCGCAACGTGATCATAATCATAAACATTTGAATTATGGAACAGTAAACTCTTTAAATTTGTTTGTAATTCATTCAATTCATTAATTTCATTGAAATTTGATTTTGTTCTCTTATAGATGACCAATTCTTTTACTTTCTTTAGAATTTTTTAATCTACCGATCCATGACCCAATATATGATTTGACCATGTATTCCGCCTGTGAGCCAAGTCATTATTGTGTGGGTGTGATATTCGGAATCTTCAGTTTGTAGATAGATAACTAACAACATAGTACGCCAGTATAGTTTCAAGTACGCAGAACTACGTGTAGAACTGCTTGGAGTCTCTCATACTTACGTTTGTTTGTATCCGTCCCCGCTGCGGCGCTTCTGTCACTGCGAACGTAGCCCTCTATACTCCACTGTCTTCTCATTGTCACTCATTGTCTTTCCACTCATAAACTTAGCAGTATTTTCAATAAGTAATTATATGGCAAACGAATATGAATGTGTCCGTGTTCAAAGTGTATACGAGTTGTTTGCCAGCGAACCCATAACTTAGGGTGTAACTGATTGCAAGGGGAAGACGTTCTTAATTAAAGTTTGAACCCTTAGCCTCCCCTGCAATATCACCAGAACCGCCAACAGAACAAGTTGGCGATAGTGTGTTATTGATGCTATTCGCACTAATTCGCAGCCTGTTTCGGAATGAGGGCACGCGAACTCTTGATTGTCTTCATGATTAAAGGTTTGATTTGACTATTCTTAATTCGTGTATGCTTTCCTAGTAGTATAAGGAAGTAAGTTATGCAATTACATTATGCTTCCAATTTAGGTTGTTTACTTGTGTATTTTACAATTACGTTTAGTAAGATCATCTAAGATACTTGATTATATTATTTTTAATTATATTTATAATCGTTCTGAGTATAGTAAACTGCTTAATAAGATAATATTAATAATTTAAGATAGAATTGCTAGTGTTTCTTGAAATAAAAACCAATCATCATAAAATATATTTGATTTAAATGCTCTTTTAAAAAACTGTACAAGGAAGTGTTTTTTAGATTCCACAAGATGTATTTCTACTACTATTGTAGCCTTTTGAGACAATAATAATATATTACATTTTGTATGTTTTTAATGTTATGATAAAACTTTAATAATAAGACTACGTAATATAGATAAAAGTTTAACTGAAGATAAGTGTGTAACTTCTAATAATAAGGAAACAAAAACAGTAATTTGTCACATAATTTTATTCCCAATCTTTGGACCCTATAATGCATTAACACTAATAATGATATAAATACAATATTGCCATAAATTAAAAGTTATCGAAATTTGGACTTCATAGCGATTTGCCCATTTTTTAACTACGTCTTCTGTCTAAACCAATAAGAACAATATAATCACAAATGTTTATTAAAGTAGTCTACAGTAGTCTACAAAGCAAGTTCAAAGCTCAACTTTAATTCAATTATTATATCTAATCTTGTTATCCTAAGCTAGACACCTATATAATTTACTAAAAGTAACAATTAATATTACAAGAATAATATGGTTATATTAAACAAGATTATGCTCGTTTCTATAAAACAGTAAACGGATCCCAATATGTTTAAAGTGTTGTCAGAAGATTAAAAAGATTTTGTAATTTTAAATTGAATATAAAAAGACTTAAGTGAGTTTGTTGAGAGTTATACTTTGAGAGTTGGAGACTCGGCGATTCAGTATTCAGAGGGATATCGGTTGAATAAAAACTTCGATCGAGGATGAGCTCAATTTATTTGAATTAACAATGACGTCTCCAATGCCACAATACTCCATGAAGTAATAAAAGAAAATTAATGAACATCTATAAAAGTTGTAATAATGATAATTAAGCTAAATTTATCACTATTTTTACAATGTCATTATGTTTTTTCTTAAACCACAATAACACTTTACCATTGCTCTAAAAGCTTTAAATAATTCAAGTCACACAAATCTAACAATTAATTACTAACTATATATGGTTTACTTTGCTCGATATACAAATAAGTTCCAGCAACGATCTAACACTTTTGTCACCGAAATTAAAAACGAAACCATTAATACTGAAATCCGAAGCGAACAGCTAAAAATATTTTGGTAATGAAGCCATATCATCCGTTAGCCTACGAAATAACAATACAAATAAATGTTAAAAATGGTCTAATGCGACGAGATAAAGTAAATTGCGCGACACTACCCGGGTACTACGCGTAACGACCACGTTGCGAACACAATCTAATCCACATATTCCTTCTCAACGTACGAAAACAACACTTACTAGGTATTTGATACTCCGAACGATTTTTTTTTCTTTATGCTATTCATATGTATCTCTTAGATTAGTTAGAATTAACTAAATTTATTAAGGGGCACAGAATTGATATGTTTCCGATGCACGGCGTTTGTGTGATACCGCTTCACTTAACCTAACTTGCAAGGCGATGCTACACCCCTACTCTACCCTATCACATGCGGGCCAATGTCACGCGTCTCGGGCCGCGAGCGCGCCGAGCGAATCGCGACCTTTCCAAACCGCATCGATTTCACAGTAAACGTTAACAAAATAGTACCGCTTCAGTTTGCACACTGCTCTCTTACAATAACAATAAAAAAAAACGGAATCCGCAGCCAGCAAAAGATAAGAATAAGCGAAGACGGAGCTATTCAGGTTGCCTGCCTGAATCCACCATTCCGAGCGTTTGTATCGATAGATTTACTCGACTAAAAGCTTCCCGGTCGCGGAACCTCTATAGAAACGACAACAAATACCTCGGCGTATATCGAAAATACGAATACCGAACGCAGAAGGACCTAAAATAGCTCTGTTGCCGTGAGACAACACCCCTAAACCAACTCGGAAAAGACCTTAGCGTGACATGTAGCCGATTGCAGTAAGTAGTAGACGAGGATACAGAATAAACGTCTCTATGAAACCGCTCTTTACTTCTAATTACACATTAATATTACACGATGATATGTATCGAGTAGTCCCGCAAAAGGTGACGTAGCCGTGTCCGCAGCCACTGGACGTCTCTTACTCGCTATCTACGGTTGTTGGACGGAATCATGGCGGCGGCGGCGTCCCCGCGCGCCCCTTCGCACACCGTCCTCGACACACAACAGTGTCGCTTAGAATGGTGCACGAAATCGGTACAAAAAAAACGCTCGCGCCTTGTGATGGATTTACACGACAAGCTAAGTTTTCACAGCGATAGAAAAAGATTTAAACAGATGGTCACATGGCTAACTATTTTGTCGACGTCACGCATGAAAGCCATCACAAAACGCGGTGTGCTACAGAAAAGAAATAATAAACTTTTCGTTGTATTCGAACGTCTGCGGTGGGACGCCGCGCGCCGAAGGTATGGGAGATCGCTACTATACTATTACACAATTACTTACATACAAATTAGCATATTATATATCGAATTAAATAAGTAAACATTGACTTAGCTTAGTTATTATAACTGACAGTGAAATTACGAATATAATAGAATCAGATATTTTTAGTTTTGAATCTGGTTTAAATAAATATAGTATAACAACAGATTTTTATAAATCGACTGAAATTTTAAAAAGATGATTACATAATTGTTCTTACAATATTTATTTTGTATTAAATAAGACATGCCCGCCGCACGTTTTGGGAGCACAATTTGGGCTAATGTGTCTTCGTCTGCATAGAGCCCCCTTTCACGGTAATTCGAAAACATTGAATAGACATTGGCGCAAATATTGAACCCAACATGTGAAGCTGACAGCTCTATCAACCCTGACTTGGCGAACATGGATTTACGTCATTCGCAACTCCGAACGAATGAGAATAGCGTGCCTCACAAGTCGCGACATATCTGTCAGTGTTACGCGCCCTACAAAATACAAGTTTGGTACGCTTTGAGGTTAGTTTAATAATTATTTTACTATAGTGTTTATCTTTGGTCTACACGCCATGACGCTCTGTATAATATATATATTGTGAAAGTTACAGTTACTATAAACAACGTATAAAATTTTGCTAAGTCAAAAATTGACAATATTTCTATTATAATATTGACTAAGAGATTTTCATAAGAATTCACATGCGGAATTTCTGCCTTAAGACGACTTCGGTCGCGTGAATACCACAAAGATTTCTGTCGCGTTAAGATTTTATTCCGAATATCCAAACCTTATTATTATAGCCTAAGCAGGGATTTTTTTTTTTACTTTTTTTTTGTATAATTTTTACATGTTTACATCAGCAGAATATGTCTAGATACCTATTATATAAACATTAAGATTTTATTTTTGGTTTATTGCTATCTCGCATTGAAGTGTACTTACAATGTCACCGCGTCTCACCGAACATAAGGTAACTAAGTATCCATTCTGTATGCGATAGTCAACTAGCTAAAAATAAAAATATATTAATTCTCCATTTGATTAAACCTAAAACTTCAGTAAATTTAACTGCATTACACCGTTTCATTATTAGGTATGAATAACTTTCATTTAAATAGTAATGTAACTATACGGAACCTCTACAATAAATACCCTTATCTAATTTATAATATTCACCTAATGGTTACACAATAAAAGTAACTACTAAATTTTAAATTAGGTTATTACCAAAAAGCTCCTCAAAGCATGCAAATAGAATAATTGTTTTCACTATTCAGCGGTGGCGCGCATGTCGCCGAGTTACTATCACTAGTTAAGATACGATTACACTTAGTTATTTATCTCTCATAAGGCCAAGGCTAAATTCTCGCAACAAGACTGAACCGAACTCGATCGTATCGCATCGTATACAAATAGTAACGTCCAAAGGAACCGATAATAATCAAGAGTTAAGATATAATTTTCTAAGAAGATGTTTCAAATACAAATCACAAAGGGTTGGAAAAAAGTTTTCCGCAAGGCACAAGAAAAATGAGCATGTCGGTGGATTGGAGAGAGCTTGGGAGGTCGGGGTTGGAGCGTAGTCGAGTGGCCTGTTTGTGGGGTGTGGGGTGGTGTGGTAGTGGTACGGGGTGGCGCAGCGCCGTACGCGAGAGATACGATGCGAGCCGATGGGGCCAGTGCTGCCGAGCGTCAGAGGGACCATCCTATCGCGTCAGTACATCATAATCCATAATTATTGCAATAATACCATTTACAGATAGAAAGGACCGTAAGACCAACACTAGAGTGCCAGCGCTTTAACGAGTGATTGAACATTATAAAAATTACTAAGAAAGCATTAGGTAAATATAATTTGAAATAGTCATGAAATTCATTTAAATACGCTAACATTATTGAGACTAAAACGAAAGAACGTTATCATTACATACAACTTCATTTAAAATCATTCAACTTGAAATATTATTTAACAAAACGTAATCTTTCTATGAAGGGCACCTTTGGTTTTTAGCTTATTCGAATGAGATATTATTATCCTAAAATGTTTATTTTCTGGTATTACAACTATACTTCAATAACAAATCCTCTCAGTTGTAAACATCGGCCTCGTAAAAATAAATATACAAACTTTCCCATACAATAAGTTAGTTGTAAATAAATCTTATAATACACGATAAAAATGATATTAAATAAACAGATTACATTCAGAGGAAAATAATGATTTCAATAATAATTAATATTTTCATTGCGAACGAGAAACATTAAAACTGGAATGTTAATAATAATACAAATATCCCATTTATACTAAATTTGGTATCAACAAAACACACCATACCCTTGACGCATTAAGATATAGAACAAAAATGTATAGGAGACGAGAGCATACACTGCTATATACTTGTACACAATATACAAACAGACGTCGTTGTTAGTCTTGATCCTTAGCCGTTGAGGTGGCACGAGTAGCAGCAGGCAAGCGTTGTCTCATCTCCTGGTGGTACGGTTCCGTTGCGAGGATCAAGATTGCGCGTCCCTCAGTTCGCTGGTTGTCAAGTGCCGAGAGTCACGAACGAGCTAATGCTGTTCGCTCTCTTCTCCGCCTTTGGCTCCCTGGTAACAGAAAAACTTATGAGACGCCGAAACATTTGGAAGGTTATTCGCGGCTTCACCATTGTTAAATTTATTTGCAAAACAGGCAGTTTAGTAACTATAGTGCTCGGTGCAAGGTGAAGGATTAGTATATTTGTTACCAATCACTTTGGAAACCATATTATCTTTGACATAATGGGCACCTTGAAAATTACGAAGTATACGAGTATGGGATCCAAAGTTTTAGTTCGATATTCTTTATCGCACAGACTTCGAATCATATTAGCTGTAAACTAAAGGAAAGCTCGTCGCGAGTTGCCCGCGATCGTATTTATTACAACGTCGTGAAGACTTCGCAAACTCTACAAAAAGAGCAACTGTTTTCAAGAGTTCCACGTTCGTTAGCTAGTGACAGAGTGCAGACTCGAAGTCTGCGCTTATAACCCTGAGCTTAGAGTGCGCGTGCATACTTCATGTGCGAGAATCCAGCCGTTGTGTGCCAACTTATGCCTGGCGTATTCGAGGTGGATGGCGCCCTCCGAGCTGAGCAGCAGCGCCCCCTGCAGACGCCCCATGGCGCCGGCGGCGTCGCTCGCCGAGTGGAAGTCCACGAAAGCCACCGGTCCGGCGCTGCCGCCGCCGGCCGTCATCAGCCGCAGACGCGAGAACCCCGGACAACTGTCACCATCATACTCACATGTGCCCGCACTCGTACCCAAGACTTCGTGTGTTTCATGTTCAGTTTGTCTTTTGTTCGCTGTTGTTACTCACGACCGATTCTGTATCTGTTGTTCTGTATCCACGTTTAATTAACTTGAAACATCTTTGATAGCACCCCGCTTAAATGTGGGTTCGATCATATTGAGTTGATCTGGTTAATTTAGAAACTGTACGCCCTTTTCAGATATTGCACTTAATACACTGATTAGATTCAGGCTTTTGGAATAGGTGCGACTTATGTTTTACTTCATTATAGATATGTGATGTTTTGTGCGATTATTATCATACGACTAGTGTGTAGCAAGTGTGGAGAATATAAATGACGTTTGAATGTCATGCTCGAAGTGGTACGGGTGCAGGCATTATATATCTCACGCAAACGACAGTATTCAGTTTTGATGTTTCATGTAGGTAACCAGATTTTTGTGACCTGTCATTGGCGTGAGATGTGCGGGCCACATCAAGATATAAATTATTATCCAGCAATGGACGACATAGTGATATTCGGTGCGACATGCACTGTGAACAATACAGTCACATACAAATATCTAGAATTAAATAGTTTAAATAGGTGGTTTAGTTGGATATTTTATTCGTATTTTTAAGTACTCGGTTACCATGCACATAGCTTTAAATTAATATCGTTTCGACTGGAAATATAAATTAGATATAAATGAATATTTTAAACACAGATTGTAGTGACGATAAATAGTACACTGACTTGAAAAAAATTATGAAAGTGAAAAATATTAATTCAAGTACGTACGTGTCGTAAGAATTATTTGTAAACTAACACATTTTAAAGTGTGGACGAATTCATAGATGTAACTTGTTTTCGATCAACATTTCCAGTCGAGACAGTTGAAGCGTGAATGCTCTGCATGCATACCTGCTGAATATTTCCTTCAGCTCGTGTTCGGAAACGAACTGCCCGAGGTTAGCAACGAAGAGCGTGGAGCACGGCGGGGCGGGGTGACCTGGGTGGCCCGGGTGCGCGGGATGGCCCGGGTGAGCAGGGTGGCCTGGGTGCGCGGGGTGGCCCGGGTGCGAGGGCGGCTGAGGCGCGTGCGGCGGCACCCCGGCGCCCGGCGACCCCAGCGCCGGCGCAGGTAGAACGCAGGCGCCCAGCGTCAGAGGGGTCTGTGCAGGAAAAAACTTGTTTTTGTTGTTGTAAACTGACGAACCAAGAAGACAGCGGGAAACCGCTGGATACAAAGGATACAGGACCAGTCGGAGCGGTGCCATTTAGGACAGCACTATATCCAGCAGTGGACTCTTAAAGTCTGTTGGATTGATGGACTAGACTTTGTGCACGGCACTTGGTAACTTTTGCGTGATAGAGTAACATACATCCATCCGTCCAGCCATACTTACTACTGCTTATAGTGCCTGTAGGATCTGACAGCAGAGAACAACTCATTCGCGTTCCTACGGTAATTATCATAGAGACGAGTAATGGGTTTAATACGAGTGCATACGCTTGGCCCTACAAGAGTAAGAGCAATAAAAGGCCTACGTCCAGCATTGGACCGTCAATTTAGATGGCATGGCTATTTTATAATGATCATGACTGACGACGAGCTGTTGGTCGCGTTTTCGATCCCCGGTTAGAGCAGATTTTTATTGGCAGATAAATCTTTGAGTTCGAAAATTCTAAAGCCGAAATTGGTCCGAATTTACTAGTCACGGTGCGGGAGGGGTTTTTTTGCAAATCCATTTTTGATGGAAATATACTCACGTGGTGTGGCCTATCGGCGGCAGCTAGTCAGAGATAAGAACGGACCGGCGCCATCTGTGGGTGGATGGCGGGATGCACCAGTCCGTGCGACAGCGTCGGCAGTTCGCCGCCATACGCCAGCGGGTGGTGCCACAGCTCAGCGCCGCCGCCCGGGAAGAACGGGCTCGCTAAGTCTGCGCCATCAATATCACGTGAATACGCGTTATTGTATTAAACAAATATCTGAGGTTGTGTAAGCGTTGTGATCCGTCCACACGACCTTGTTGCCTGCACAGGTAACACTGCGCGGTTTTAATTTAACGAAAGACGAAACGGCACAGGCTACTGCGCAACGCAAACGAATGTAAACGAGACGTGTTAGCGAGGAAATTTGAGTCTTCAGCAATCATAGCCGAACGTTTGAATTTGCATAGAATACCTTGTTGCCGTTTACGCGCAGGTGCTTACCTGTGCAGATTGAACTGCACAGGTCAGATGGAATGTGTGGACGGGGTATTACGGCGAGTTCACACTTGTATCGTAGTCGATGTACCCACATTTTTTTTCAGAGGCATACGGTGCTCAGATGCAAGTGTGCACGCACCCTTAACCATTAAGGAATGGACTTGAATATAGAGTAGCGTTTAAGGAAACACAAAGGAACTAAATGTTGAAAAAAAATTAAGGTATATGTTTCGCAGGTGTACATAAACCAAGGCAAATTCCAGTATTTACTGGGCCGAATTTTCAATAGTAGTTGAATATCTTATCATTGATACTCGTAGTTCAGTGCACTTCAGTGTGAATATTTGACGGTTTCCTTGTAGGAATAGCTAACTTCACAAAATGGGAAACTGCTATAATATACAAAATAAAAAATAAACTATAAAAATAAATCAATAAGTAAACAATCAGCTATCAGGAAGTACAACTTACTATTGCTATACAAACCTTTATTCGTTTAACAGCTTCCGTCTACACGGGCGAGAGCTATGTGTGCACAGGGATAGTTCATGGCATACGACATGAACAGCTTTATTGTAAACATTTAGCGGTAAATTAAAAGATAAATTACAATACATTAACAAATTACATTGAAAATTAAATGAATGTATTTAAAAAAACCAGCCCTTTTATGCTTCCAGTGTTACAATTTTCAAGTCCATTCTTTATTTTTGCAAATGTAATTTATTAGGCCGATTTAAAATCGTTGTGAGATTAGAATACCTAGGTAGTACTAACGTAGAAGTTTATTTACAGTGTGCTCATGACATGTTTTCATGGTTCCGTCATCAACTCTAATTACGATACTATAATTATTATTATTATCAGATAGGTTTGATCAATTCGGTAATGTCCGGTTATTAAATGCCGCGCACCGAATATAGGCAATAATTAAATTAGACCTCGTTAAATTTTAACAAGGCTGAAGGCAAAATTACATTACCATATTCCCCCCAGCATGAAAACATGTGTCATGAATTAGTTTGAGAGTAGTGGCAAAGAACCCGACAGATCAAATTGACAGGTAGGTTGTATAGCTTCACGGAGCTAGGCTTGCGTGTTACGTGTAAGCGATTACAGATACTTGCCCAAATTTGCGTTCGCTCGAGACAACAATATAAGTTTAATAATTAAAAAGTGAACATTCAAGTATCAATGTGAATATTTTGCACTGAAGGCCATTGTTTCCAGTATATTTACCACGTGTATGTGGTGAAAGCGCTTTTTGGTATTTTATGCGAAAGTAAATAACAAACTAGTAGTCCACCTGATGGTAAGTGGCCATTGCAGCCCATCTGCAGCCAATCTGAAATGAAACAGAGGTTCCATCTTAGGTTGGTCACAAACGTTGCCCACTCCATTGGGACCGTCAAGCTTATCAAATGAGAATTACCAGTTCGAATCTTCGATTTGAACTATATGCGCGATGTGTCGATTGAAGGGTTAAAGAAAAAAAACAACGCAATGTCGGATGACATCGGAGGGTTGGGTGGGATTCGAGCGAGCGCCGGGCGGTGTGTGCGTTCGGCGGTACTTACGTCCAGTGAGTGGGTGCATCAATGCGGGGTGTGCGGCTGGCGCGGCGGTGGCAACTGCCGGCTTCGGCTTGCTGACCTTCGTGTTGCTTTTAGCGAACTCCAGCCGAATCGTTTGCGGCATGTCGGGGTCGAACCGGACACCCTGCTGTGAACAGCCGCGAGCGGTGCGGCGCTCCGATATAATGACGATGGAGGTCGGCTGCCGTACGACCCTCGACTTACAGCATTTACCGAAGGTGATGTCAAGCGCTTATGTCATACGCACAAAACGATGACCAATGTCTTATTAAGTCAATTTAAAATTTTGAGGCATCATTACGTTTTGTCCCAATCTCAAGAAATGGGGAAATGTTGGTGTGGTGAGTGGGCGTTGACATCTTCTTCGATATATGCTCTAAGCCCCTAGTGGACTTCGTGTAACTCGCGTCCACTAGGAGGAGCGGTGGACATTCGCACGGTTAGGATTGGACGTAGCTACTCTAATAAGACATGGTTATGAACTGTTTTTATTCAAACTCGGATAGGAATTTAAAACTCAAATTTTCATTTTCAACGTTCGGGAATGTTTATCAAACACCGAGAAATTGCAACTGACATGAATGGTACTAGTTTTCTAGATTTTTCAATCGGTTTTCAATAGATGTTCGAAGTTCGCGCCTGCGCCTGATTTGGTGACTGAACACAGTGCACGGAGTGTAACATCAAAACCTGTCAAACAGTGACATGCAGTTGCTTATTTACACCGTAACATATCGATCGATCACACTCCGATATCGGGCGGCTTAGTTGCCTTGTCCCGACTTGATGACTCGGCGACGTCTATTGATATGTGCATGGGTTTAGCATAACTTACGATGCGGATACACGAGTCGGGAAAATGTTATACCAATGCTACAATGACAGTATTAACTATACTTAGTGCTTTGTTGGCTGTGTTGAGGCGTGTGATGAGAAGAGGTTTAGTAACACCGTGCGTTGTACTTTTGTTAGTATTTACAAATAGCTTGTTCGATTCAGCGCATCTGGTTATCTCAGATCGTATAGATTGTTACACTGGCGGCCTGTTACATTTCATTGTGTTCAGAAGCGTTTTCGTTTTGATAAATAGGCGATACTTGTGTAATCTTGAGCGAGATACATGTGAGAGTGAATTCCTTTGTTTGTTATTGTGTTGGTTTTTGCAATACCCTCCTCTCCGTACAATAGTGTGTGACCGTAAATATTGTTTTTTACAACTAGAACAATGTTATTCGCAATATGTATAATATACTATAATTTCTCGTTAAACCAAAGTACTTATTATCCCATACATATATCTATTTGGTACTCTCGGGATGGTGTTTC
Source organism: Dalla quadristriga (assembly GCA_018245335.1). Classification (NCBI taxonomy): domain Eukaryota; kingdom Metazoa; phylum Arthropoda; class Insecta; order Lepidoptera; family Hesperiidae; genus Dalla; species Dalla quadristriga. Next base: position 12,145 of record DWLO01000366.1, read on the forward strand.
AATAACATTTGGAGAATGGTGGTGACGATTAGTTAGTATTAAGACCCCGTTAAGTTGTTGCAACTGTACCAACCTGAAGGTCCTGCTTAGCCGCCTCCGCGCCGGCGCGCGTGTGGAACGTGACGAAACCCACCGGCTGCAAATAGTGTTACATTGTTGTACATATCTTTTTTTTTTACCTTTATCTTACCGGTCTCGACCGGCAGTTGGATGAGTTGCCGCAAGTAGCAAAATTTCTTGAGCGCTTCCGAGCTTTGCAGGGCACGTCAAGCCGTCGGTATCGGCTGTTATTGGTATATAACAGTCGTTAAGTCCTGTCGGAAGTCTTCGGGCGGCCCTTCCACCAAGCCGCTTTAGAGCAGCGTGGTGGAGTATGCTCCAGGCCTCTTCAGCTGTGAGGAGACCCGTGTCCTGCAGCCAGCCATATATCTTACACTTGACTTTGCCTAAGCCTCTGCTAGCGTAACATTAGTTTTTCCATACAACTAGTCATTCCCTACCTACCCTCCTAGGGGATGATTTAATAGGAGTAGCCTGGTCCTTTTCGAGGGTCCCTGCAACCTTCAGACCAAATTTCATTAGAATCCGTTTAATAAATAGTTCCTGCGTGTTTTAGAAACAAACATATACACATCTATGCAATCATCCATCCATCGAGCTTTTTATTAAAAACTTATGAAAATTAATTAAAGATTACTTGATTTTGATTTGCTTACCTAGGACAAAAATACCCCAAGGTGGCAAAACCATTGAATAATTTTTTATAACGTCTGTGTGTAATATATGAAAGTTACTTCATGGTTTCAGTTGCGAAATCTAATAAATTAAAAAGGTTGAAAAAAAATCTATGAATATTATAAGAGAAAAAATCACTTACCGAAGCAGTTTTTCCATTCTTGCTGGTAACCTTTAAGAGGGAACCTTCGTAGCCCTGTACAGAAACAAAATATTACTTTTCTATAATAAAAACACTTATTAAAACGATTTATTCCACGATCGTTAGTATACAACGTCGTTAAATCTATCGTGATGGACTAGCGTTGTTTGCGCCGGTAATGTGAATGTATAAAGCTATAAAGCAACTAAATTTCATTTTCGACAAAATAGGGGAGGTCGATTTAAAAATGGTGTAGGACGGCGCCAGGCACGGACGTGATCATGCGATACGCCAATGCAACATTGCGATTAAACTTTGGCCACCTTGATACCCTCGGTGCCATCCGTGCCAGCTCAGGTGTAATCCCCGTATCGGCGGACAGAATCGATTCAATCCAAATATTACGTATCGAGGAATGACATTTGATATTTACGACGCAGTAATCGAAAATCGAGACCTTTCTTGCGTCGCCGTCGCGTGACGGGGCGAAGGCGCTTTTGTGTCTATTACTTTCTTGTGCGCTGAAATGTGTATGGATTTCAAAGATTTCAAAGTGTTCAGTCGCACGAGATATTGAAGCGTAGGTAGGTATGTACCGGCGAGATATTTTTGTAAAATATTTCCGACATCTATTTTTATCAAGGGGGTGTGTCAACAAAATTTCATATCATTTCATTGTGTGAATATGGATTGAAATTTTCAAACTTACCTCATATGCTCGAAACAAAAGGTAGAGTTCTCGAGGCTTCGCGTCCATTGGCAACCCGCTTACGAACAATGTCCGCACCTGCAACAATCAAACAGAAACTTAATTACGATGCAAAAATTGAACGCGCGGCCGGTTTCACAATACATATTTTGATTAATCTAAGTTTGCTTGTGTTTGACTGTATTGTGCAATATTATCCGCTATCGTTCGCACCCCGTGTTTCTTAAAAATATCATGGGTAGCAATTAATGTTAATCCATATCCATCCGTATAAGGAGTAACGTTTCTGTATTTATATTTCGTATGTTGGTGATTTTCTTTTATTTTTCGATCGCTCAACAAAGCATCGACATTATTTATCAGAAGCGAACACAAAGGGACGCGGAATATTTCGCGGCCGCGCGGTCGTCGGTCTTTTTCCCGATTCCTCCTCGGTTCCTTTTGTAAACGTTTCATCGCATTAATTCGGTGGGTCCATTTAATGAAATAAAACAGAGCTCGTAATGGCGGCGCGATTTGGCGCGTGCGGGAAATGGAGATTAATTGCTGGCAACACCGGCCGCCGCCGCCGTTGCCGCCATCTTGTTGTGCACTTTATTTATGCGTCTGAGTTTCACTTTTACGAGGATTCCTATTGCCCGAAAGGAACGACCGGAACGCTTAGTGGGGCTCTACGAGATCTCGGTGCAGAAGTCTTCGCTTCGCATCTTTTATAGATGGGATCGGAAATTTTATTACTACCTACCTACCTATTTCTACTACCTGAAGCGAAATACTCGTAGCTAAATGGGTAAGATTTCAGATTTCGGGACAACTAGGAGTTCTAATCTCAGGCGTTATCTTTAACTGTTCGACGTTATGTGGGTTTGAAGCAATTAAATATCACTTAATTTCACGGCATAGGAATCGTGGAGCAACCTAAATACCTGTCGATTTATGGTCTATAATCATTATCACTTTGAGAGGAGACCCGTGAAGATGATGAACAGCATTTAAGCGGGGATTCCTTTTCAAATTATGAACTATTACCATTACCATCCGTATATTCCCCCACCACACCGTATATCACATACAGGACGGGATACATGTTATATATTACAGTATAGTACTTAATTATTGTTTAGCACTTAAATATTATTTCTATGTTCTTTGTTCAGTGAAACATTATATAAGTACCTACTCGTAGTTTAATACGACTTTCAGAAAACTCAATAATAAAACATTTAATTTCCGCCGTTAAGGAATGAACGGGAGATGAAAAAACAAGTGAAGGAAAACAAAATGCGACAGACTAACTTAAATATAGAAAAAAAGTAATACAAGGGCTTTGCGGCCAGTGTATTTTTTAAAGTTTTAATTGTTATGTTCATGTACTGAACATTGTTTGTGTATCAAGTTTTGTGTTTCCATAATTATAATGTCCATATTTATTTATTAATTTTCTTTAAATTTTTGCAAACCTTAACCTAAGGTATACAATAGGCATACATATGGCATTGTCTACCAGTCAGCCCTAATTATTGTATTGTTTTGTGCTATATGAGGCGTGAAATAAACATCTTTTCTTTTTTTCATTCTTTCTTTCTATATTCTATACTCGTAAGTGTAACATTCCAAAATATTTCTTGAAAATAGAAAGTATTTTCCGGAGGCAGTATTCTTATCGACATTACGGCACTTGTGGCGACGGTCATCGCATATACATCGTAGCGCCCGGTCCGGCCCGCCCGGACCTTTATGTCGGCTATTTTCCGCGCGGATGCACAGGAATCTTCCGTATCGGAGCTACGTGATACTTTTACTATGCCGATTTTAAACCAATATACTTTTTAAACGTTATTATAGCAGTACGTGGAATGAGTCAACAACAATACAATACAATATTCTTTATTTGTATACCAAATAAAACTTAACAGTAGTAACACGTGGACCGCGGGCTAGTAAAAAAGAAGGAATCCACGCCGCTCATGTCGAAACTGAGGCACCGTACGATACGAGTATGTCTGCGTGATTTCAGGGATGCCAGATGAATGCAAATGGTGGTCGTTCGGCACACAATGATGTTAAGTGAACTATAAAAGTATAAAAAAAGACCTTATTGCTATTTGTTTATTGGTGTAATGTAGATTGGAATGAGGTCTGTACTGGCTTTGGAGTCGTTTAAACTACGATCAAGAATCGATTGACCTAAAGCTAAACTTCAGGTTTAGGCAACTTTAGGTTTGCTATGAATGCCTGTCCGCCGCAGTAAAAACTTGGCATAAAGTGAACTGCACTGAAAATACCGCATACTGCATCTCGATGGATTAATATCTAACATAAAAGTACAATTTTCATTTGAAGTACTTATATTCAACTGGAAATGTATATAGAGCAAAAATCTACAGACCATGCGCTACGCTACAAGTGACAGTGGAGTTACGAGGTGATTTTGTGGTCAAGATTGCGTCCTCCTAGTCGTGGAAGGTATGAAACCCCAGTAAGGTACCTGTTCTGTGTTATTTAAACATTAACTTAAAAATCTTGCGTTAAAGGAAAATGCCGCAAAGAAACCCGCATCTCTGAGAGTTTTCCATAATGTTCTCAAAGGCGTATGTAAGATTGTATACAATCCCTGAAAAGTTACTGTATACTAACTTATTGCATTGGCTTTGTCCCCTTAGCGTCTATAACCCTTTTCACCTACTTACCTGTTTCAAAATGTCTGTATTTCGAGTATTCACGCGGACGAAGTCGCGAGCTCTTCCTTATACGTAATAAAAGTCACAGACTAGAAAGTCTTAAAGCCATATAATATACAAGAGGCCAATACAACCGCTAATATGAACGAAAGAGGTTTGCCATTTTCCGACCGAATGCTTCCCTTTGGCTATGAACAATATTTTACTACAATGGAAAATAAATACTGTTTACCTTACTGGATTGCATCATAATAAGTGTATAGAATGGAGCTTTGTGTATTGAAACATTGGCCTATTGTAGTAAAAATATCAACGCAATTCCAATCTTTACAAATACAAATTTTAAAATGTTTTTAGGTCACAGTTTTCCAAACGATAGGTGTTTCATTCAATATTTAATACATTAATAATTAAATTTAATAATGCGCTTCAGAGCTGAACACGAAGTTGCTTTACATTATATTCAGGCTAGACTTTGTAATCAGAACTTCTTCTCTAGCATTGCAGTTTTTTAAGTTAAGTATGTAATTTTTATAAAACCGATGACTAGGAAAGGTATTATCCATCGTGACATAATTTGATGTTAACAGGAAGTGATTTTTAGATCAGTGACGAATTGCATGTTATCTATCAATGTATGCCTTTTCTCTTTTTGTTGTGACGTTTTTCAAGTTTATGGAAACCTCAGGATGGAATAAAAATAATTGAATGTTTAATATATAACGCCACTACCTTGACACGACTGACACTACCAACTATTTTATACTATGCTATTGTATATGTAATTATGTGTCTTGTTAGTATGTATATAACTTTTTTCAACTATCTTATTAGTCCTTCATAATTGTACACCCTGCCTTACGTTTTCTTCTATTAAGTCCTTTAACTAAAGGTTGCCTGGGAGAGATCGCTCTATAGCGATAGGACCCAACTTTTGTACTTTTTTTAATGTATATTGTTGCTGTTGTTGTAATTAATTTGTGTGTACAATAAAGATTCTTTCTATCTATCTATATGTCATGTTTCGATTTCCAACGGGTCCACAACCGTATCTACTCATATAAAATGTTATCTATATCTTCATAATACTCGAACTCATTGTATAAGTTATGTAGGTACGAGAACGCTCGTCACATTCTAGTGCCAATCTCATATTTCACCCTACCGGAACTTGTGCCCGGTCAGTTCGAAACGCCCCTCCATGTCGGCTATTTCACACTCGGTCGCTCGCGCTCATAAGATAAAGAGAAAAATGTAAGGAATATGTGGGTTTCTCCATTTTCATAGCATACACTGAACCTTGTTTATTAAACGTTTAGTTGAATGTAGTATTTACTTTAACTCCATATACTATTTTCGAAACAAGATCATGCAAAGCTACTACCGTTTATGTTTGTAGTTAATATACGGCATTATGAATACTCTCCTGCTTTTAAGGAATGGCTACAATCCTTTACCGACTGGGTGTAGGGACAAGGTCTCTCTTTACAACTGGAGGGGCCTAGAGCATACTGGCTCACTGGACACAGTAACAGTTGCAAACACCCGGACCAAGGCAATGATATAATATGTCAAGTTCACGTCTCCTTGCGTATTTCGAGAACATTAGTTTTCATGACTTAATGATGATAAGACCTCACTGAACCGGTTATATCTCAAGGTTCGATCGGTGAGGTAGAGGCAGTTAGGGTTAAAGGGGAAAATAAAAAATGACCGCAGCAATCCCGGAAGACGTGTTCCTGATATGTAGCACTTACGTCAAACACTAGTGCCAGTCCCATATTTCATCATAAGGGAGCTCGTGTCCGGTCAGTTCGAAAATACCCCTCCATGTCGACATTTTACACTCGGCTACGCTCGAATCTCCACGCTTTTCTATTGAGTTATGTTTCATACTCGCGCCCACGAGTGAGAGAGAATTTTGCCGGAGAAATATTTGGATTTTCAGGTTGCGGTTAAAGTGTGAACCTCGTGTGGTCGTTCCGCCGGGTCGTTCGGTTAGCTATTATTTAAAAATTGTGAAACGACGTTTTTTCTTTTCCATCCTGTCATTTAAAATTGATGTACCGGTGATTCATTTTTTGCTGCAAACATTGAAGGTCTGTAACTGACTCTATGGAAGCATTATCGTTTTATAATTACATTTAAGTATCATTTTTACAATCAATATTCTTCTATTAGGGCATAAGCTTTATAATATGCACTATCCCCAACTTTATATCCCATACTATAAGGGGATGGCAAAACGGTTTTCATATTGCCGAGTTTATTTTGTCGAAATATTTTACCATTTCGACTAATAACATTTATTATTTTTCTTTTATGTGTACGTAGCATTTGTTACAGTTACTTAAATTCATCCGTTACAATTAGGTTAAAGCTTTGACTTTCCAATGAGGGCAAACTTCTAGAACTTTTATACCAGCCCAAAAATTGTTTATTACGAAAATAAACCGTTGCAAAAAATATAATGGAAAATAAAACTAGATGTATATGAAATACATCTAATTGGGAGGTTTCGAAACGATATTGTGTAATATTTACTGGTGCACTTTTTAAAACATTTGAAATTCTTATTTTTAAAGCCTTCATAGGATTATGAATGATAATAAGAGTAGGTAGGAGGTTAAAATAAATAATTAAATTTTTATTTATGAAACCAAAGTAGTTTTTAAATTGCATCTGCAGGCCATAAATATCTATTCGTACTTAGAATAATTATACTAAAATACTATACAAAGCTGGCCACAGATTCCTTTCTACTCATGAAAAGACTTTATCTTAGTAACCTTACGTGAGTTACCAACTCACGATGCACGAATTGGCTTCGCGATTGGTTTGTTTTAAATTACGGTTATTATTAGGAGGAAAAAATAAATAAAGCAACTACGCAGAACGCTCTGAAGCTTATCTCAATTTTACGCCTTCATAACTTCAAAAGCGAAGCGAATATTTGATCTGCCTAGGGACAGGGATAACATCTGCTAGTTGACATTAATGCGACGAAAAAGTGTATTAAGTATTCTGTTGGGTGAGACTCCACTGAACTTGCCAATTTATGCTATGCTCTATGAATTATTTTGCTTTGGGAAATCAGTTTAGTTTCCTGCGGGGATCGTAAGGGTTTGCTTACATGAACGCAGTATTGCTTAAAACGCAGACGAGCTTGTAGTATACACACGGTCGAATGATCGCAGAGTTAGTTACCCGTTACGAGAACACATTATGTATGACTTATAATATTTACACATAGGTACTTACGTAAGGATCTTATATTTTTATATTGTAGCTATATTAGGGAGTCATACATTTGTTTTGTTACATTTATTTTGTTACTATTGAATATTAATAAATTGCGTAGAGAAAATGTTACCTTTGACATTGCCTCTGCCGCATTGAAAAAAACATTTTGTTCATGTATTGATTCCCTATTATTTATAGGTTTATGAACGTAGAAATGAAAACCTCAGTACCGTCCAGGTAGTCATCAATATGACTTGGGCTGGCCTCTAACCCCGATGATTCCTGATTCGCATTGGCGCAGCGTGGTGGAGTACAGAACTCATCGGATGTTAGGAGAGCCCCGTGCCTTGCATTCGAACGCCAACAAATGCTTTGTAACCATGGCAGACAAACACAGTCATTTAAATAATCTATAAAATCAATGCGTGCATAAAAATATCGTTGGAAATTGGTTACTATGACCAAATCTTTAGAATAAGTATATTTGTATACCTACTGTGGAGTGTTCCACAGTCTGTTTATTTTACGTTCCGTCGCCAATAGGGTTTCGACGTCAATGGATCAAAGGTGAGCGCTAAAATATCTGCTCTCAAATTCACGTGTAAGAGAATTGAGACACAAATCGGAAACAGTATTTTCGCATGTTTCCTGACTTCCCTAAGATATAGACAGACATCTTTATAGATAAGGAATCAGAGGTGGTATAATTAATTGAGTGTTATTTACGTTTCGCAACTTTCCCTAAGGCGAGAGAACCCTGCCCAGCTCGTTAAAAGGGCTGTAAACCATCCACAGCTTCATGTTAATGGACAAGGCGTAGGAGAAAGGTATAAATATTTACTGCAGAATAAAACCGTTGTGTTATTCTTTTATACTACAGTTGAACGAACAGGCGTGCAGTCCTTACGTTGTTACGGGTTCGTCGTTGCCTTATGATTTACGTTAAAATCCGCGAAAGCATAATTTTATTTACTATGAATTATTTGATAAACAAAAAAGATGACGTGACAAGGTAATAAATATACTCACGGCAAACTATAGTAAAATTCACGCGCATGAAGTCGCGAGCAATAGCTAATCATGTACAATTGTTTTGCACGACCGTTACAGTGGCAGTAATTTAACACGACAGAAAATATATTCTATTCTTTAAATATATTCTATTCTATGCTATTCTAAAATCAATTGTCAAGAGCTTCCAAGAGACGACTTGCCACTCGCCGGGATATACAATCAAAACGACATAATGATGAGCATTAGTTCATAACTGAGTAATCAAAGAGCTGTTCAATGTTTTAATGCAATAACAATCAGCAGGCTCATTGGGTCCGTTTTGTAAAACCTAACCGAGTGGATACGTGCAGTGAACCCCCGACCGGCGGGGAGTTACTGCATAGGTCGTTCGTAGGTCGTCATAACGACAGTTGAGGGGCGACAAAACACTCAACATTTGCACATTTTCTAACTTACACGATGATGATGATATTTATGTACTCGTATTTAGCTAAAACCATTAGACCTCAAGCAATGGAAAAAGGAAAGAAAGGCCTTTGCGCAACAGTGGGTATGCCTGTGTATGTATGTTCTTTTGTACTACGGCTATTTAATCATGTATAGTATTAATATTTCTGTTGTTATTATGTATCTCGTTGACATTATCACGGGTCCCATGTGACTGGACCCGGTCATTTAGACGCAAGCGCGTGGGGCCAAAGGTCCAACACGTAGAGGCCTCTTTGAGACACT